>VYXF01007125.1:466573-501484 GCA_013397295.1 Polioptila caerulea
TTTTTTTTTTTTTTTTTTCCCACCAAGGTGAATCAGTACCAACCAAAATATTAAAGGCAGATGTTTGCTTAGTGTTCATGGTAGCATTGATTTCCTTATGCTGTTTTCACAAATTAAGGCTTTTCTTTTTAACAAATCCTTGGAGAGGTGCTGCCTGTTAAAAAGGCTGCAAATTACATGTTTTCTCTCAGATTTCATCATGAAATCTTGAATCATCTTGTTGCTGCTGTACTGATTGTTGATCCAGGGAGGGATGAAGGGTACATAGGCAAAGAATGCAACTTATAGTGATAGTGGCAAGATAAAAAGGAGTTTATGTCCTTTTTCCTTTGCATTTTGTCAGGAAAAGAAGGAAGTCTAATGTGAGTTTAGTTAATAGAGGATGTTACTCAAAAGAGCAGATTCACATGCCAAGATGCATATACATTCCCTATGGAGGTCTTCAGTAATTCAAGAAATTAATGCTGCTACTCAGAAAATTGTTTGAGTACCAGAACACAAATTTAAACAGACCTTTCTTTCTCTTCACCCAGTGTTGTGTAATAATTTGCTAAGTTGCATTCCAAAATGTTCATATTACTATGATACCCTTTTTGTACATACTGGTAAGTTTGGGAGGTGGGAGTTCCTAAATTTTAAGGGATGATTAAGAATTTTTAAATATTATTATAATTTATTTTTAAAAGCTTGAACATGATAAACAATTTTTTAGCGCCTTAGATAATAACCAAAACTGTAAAGCAAGAGTAAAAAATACAAAAAAATTACTCCAATGTTTGGATGTATTTTTAAATGAATTTCTGCTGCTTCTAAAATAGAAAATTCAGTAGGCAAGACTGATGGGAAGAAACTTCAACCATGGTTTTCCTCATGGTCATAGTCTATGAACTAGACTGTTGATATCAAACCATGATTGATATTCTGGTTCCGAGCCATATGGCCCAAGTGATCCTCCCGTATGACAGCAATAATCTTCGGTTTTGCTTATTACAGTTTTTACTTGTTTTGTTTTCTTTCTTAATTAAAAGTATTCAACGTATTCAGCACTTGTGCCTTTAAAGCACAAACATTCCTTCTAATGTTTGACTAGTGATTTTTAATTATTTTCATGTTTACCAGCTGAAACAGAAAACAATGTAATTTCATCTGGCCTTGTAGATAGGACAACTTGCTGTTATTCTTATTGAGATAAATAAGGAAATAGTTTGATCCAAAAGAAAATGAGTATGTACCTCATCTCTCAGCAGTCTGAAAGTTGCATCCAGCCTGATATAAGATGTATATTATATTCTGGTTCAGGAAAATGGAAAAAAGAAAACAGCAGCATGAAAAAAAAATGGGAGTTGTAAGTATAAATACCCTTTGTAGCATGTAAAATTCTGTTTCCTGAAACAGAAATGTGTGCATTGCAGCTGAAACAGAGCTTAAAGCAAAAGCTGAAATATAGCTTGCTGTGTCATTGAGCTGAATGTTACCTTGTGATTGTGTGAGCTCATAGCTTCAAATAGAGGATTAAGGGGAAATACATGGAAAACAAACAAATACAACTTTCTCTATCTGTTCCTCTAAAATATGTTTGTTTGTTTTTGTAGTGTAATGTTCCTGAGTACACAGAATATCAGGAATAAATTTTAGTTATTGTTACCAAAGGGAAGAATCTGAGCAGAGAATTATGGGAGGAAAGTATACAGAACAAAGAAAGTATATCTTCAAAATGAGAAAAAGAACAATAAGTTGGAAGCAATTGAACTGGAAGGGAATGAAAATTACATAAACCCTTTGAAGGTTTTCTGTATGCATCAAACGTGCAAAAGACACACTTAGACACTATTAGAGTAACGGAAACTTAATATTTTTATCTCTTTTCCCAACAATATAATTCTCAAATAATATTTCTCCAGTTTGGGGTCAATATCCATGCATGTCTTTTATTACCTGGAACCATTCCCCAAGTACTTTATTTATTCTTTCTTACCCACTTCTTCAGATTCACCTTGTAGACTGCAGGTAGTGTAGATACTTCCCATAAGCCAGTATCTACATCTCAGTTAAATTAAAAAGTGTATGTGTGTGTATGACAAAGATAACAATGTTTTATCCCTAATTTTAACTTCATATCCTTATTCTAATAGCTGATAAAGGTAGGTGGACTATCTTTTAAGTATAATTTTTGCAGTTTATATTCACTTACTGTTCTAACCTAAACCAGGACACCCATCAATGCACTCTGTAATGAACACATTGGTCTTCACTTACTTGCTGGTAAATCCTTTGGAAAGTGCTATATCAGCCAATTCCTTCAGGCCCCTGGGGTTCATCTCATAGAGTTCCATGGACTTAGGTATATTCAGGTTCCTCAAACCTGACCTTCTCCTAGGATGGGAAGACTTCGGTCCCCCAGTGTCGCCCTGATTCTTCCAAGTTTTCCTGATGCACTTTCTAACTCAATGTTTGGTAGTTCCTAGTTCACTTTCTCACAAATAGATTTTATTATTAGAAGCTTGTTTATGTTAAGACAAGGTCGCTGGAAATTCCTTCTCTTGGGAGTGGAAAGTGACTGATGGACAATTGCTTTGACCAATTGGATGGGAGAGGTGTCCAGCTTCTCCTCCAATCCCTGGTCCATGTGGAAATACTGTATAATATGGAGTCAGATAATTAATAAAGCTCTTTCAGCCTTCTCTTGAGAACGTGTGTCTTGTGTCCTTGGTGAGTGACCCACAGCGACACCCCAGTACCTAGCATAAACCTCAGAGATCAGGGAAGTGAGATTAACAGTAAAAACTAAAGAAATGAAAATGTTGAGTATCTCTGCCTTTTCTCTGTTGGTTGTTGCCAGTTCTCCTCTGTTATTTATTGCAGAGGTACATTTTCTTTAACCTTAATTTTATGGCAAACATATCTGTAAATCCCTTCTTATTCTTTGCAGCTCTTGCCAAATTAAGCTCCAAATGGGCCTTATCTTTCTTAATGCCACTCCTACACATCCAGGCAGCATCCCATAGTCTTCCCAGGATAAATGTCCCTTATTCCTCCCCTGTGCATTTCCTTCTTACAATTCAGTTTACCCAGGAGATACTTACTAAGGCATGCTGGTCTTCTGCTTTCTTTACCTGATTTCTTACAAGTAGAAATCAAGAACTGTGCTCTAAAAAAATATCCTTAAAGAGCTGCCAGCTTTGTTCAGATCCCTTTTCCCTGAAGGCAGTTTCCTAGAGGATCCTATGAACCCAAATACTGAAATCTAATCTAAAACTGTTAATCAACTGAAAGTTTGCTCTCCTAAAATTTGAGGTCCTGACTACTCCACTGCCATCCTATATCCCTCAAGATTGTTAATTCCATCAGAGCATAAGCACTGAGCCCAGGTTAATGCTTTCTCAAATTAGTTAATCAGTGTCACGTTTGATTGGTTACAAATGAGGAGCTCTAGGAATAAAGTAGGGAATTAATAATGGTAAAAAAGACAGGCTCAAATGAATTTAGGGGAGAGGAGGGGAGGCATAGGTGAAAATTTGAGGAGACCATCTAGGGGTGACATATCAGAGTACAGAACTTGGAGCACAAGAAGAATTTCAGAGATAAACTCATGACAGCTTTTGCAGGTTGAAGCTGATGAAACAGGTCTGGTAGCTGTCTGTGGAACAAAGAATATATTAAACTTTCAGAGTATGAAAGAAAAAAAATATGTTTGTAGGAGAAAAGAAGAGATAGAAACATGAGTGTTTGAAGCCTTTGTAGTGACTGGAAGTGTACGTCCTTAGAGCTTTGTGGTATATGTTGGTGCCCTAAATTTCAAGCTGTGCATGTATTGAAAGCAAGCTCTTATTTCACTACTTCAGATGATCCAATCGCCTCTAGCTTACAAGGAAAAAATTTGTCACTGAGCACTGTGGTTTCTCAGGCTGTTAGTTGATTTGATTGAATGCGCTCCACAGCATAAATCCTTACTTTAGAATGGCCCATTGTTGCATGTATTGTATGGCTAAAAGGCTGACCTGAACTTCACTGAATGTCTTGCCATTTCTCATGAAGAATCTGTCAAAGAGGCAGTTGAATGATGGGCACACTGTAGCTGAGGGTTCAGTCTAGGATTCCTGTTGCTTTGACTGAACCACTGAGGAAAAAGTAGTTCTGGTGCTTCTTAGATATTGCAATTTTTTTGCAAAACTACATTTATGTGTGGCAAAAGTGAGTGCTCTGATTGATATTTTCTGAAATGTTTTTTTATATAGAAAATTAAAAAGACCAATTTCTTGTATTTTTCTGCTGTAAAGAAAGAGGTCTAAAAGCAAAAAAATGGCTTCTTCTGAAATTTGTTCTGCTCTGGAATATTCATCTACATTACTTTACATTACATTACATTACATCTACTGCTTATCACAGAATATGCTGGGTTGGAAGGGACCAACAAGAATACTCACGTCCGACTCCGGTCCTTGCACAGGACCATCCCCAAGAGTCACACCACATGCTTTTGTTAAGCTTTGTCATTTTTCCAGAGCTTCTAGCTGAGCTAGTTTGGAATAAACCCACCGATATGAATTTCTAATTGACAGCCACTTTAGAACTCTTGAGATTCAGGAGAGACTGCCTCTCCAATTAGCATGCTGAAAAAATGGTTTTGGCTCAGAGAAGTTCTTACCAATAGGAACAAATAATTGATAAAAAGGAGTGAGAAAAAAGGAGGCAGATTCTTCTCAGGAGTGTCCAGTGACAGGAAAATATGTAGTGGGCAGAAGGTAAACTACATGAAATTCTACATGAAGATAAAAATACTCCTTTTTTTAATGTGGGGGTGGTCAGGTGCTGGAATAAATTGCCCAGAGAGGTTGTGGCATCTCGATCTTTGAGTTACTCAAAACCAGGCTGGATACAGACCTGAGAAAAATCCAGGTGTACCTGTTTTGAGCAGGGGAGTCTAGATGAACCTCAGAAACTTTTTTTTTTCCAAAATCAACAATTCAGGTATTCTTAAGATTCTTTCCTGCTATTTAATTCCTTAAAACCTTTAAGGTAGAATATAAGGCAGGCGATACCTATAAATTTCACTGGAATGTGAGAAGTAGAGTTTTCAAGTAAGAACCAAATTTAACACTTAACAATACATAGAGACAGAAGAACTCATTAATACAACTTCTCTGGATAAAAGTCATGACAACAGCTTGCGATTTTTAATTTAGACTTTAATGTTAAAACAAGTGGTAAAATATAAACCATGAATACAATTTATGTATTTTCATTGTCCTCTCTTTTTGTTAGTGTTTCTATAGAAAGCTTTTCTATTTATGGAGAGATGTATGGAAAACAAAGACATAATACTTATGGAAGCTGATTTATATGTATTGGAGGAGTTCTACACATGTTACAGTCTAAGCTGTATATTATATAAGCAATAATTTATATTGCTTATATTACTAAAATTAGTAGTTTACATAAAAGAGTCATGATTTGGTTTTCTAATATCAATTGGTGTATTTGGGTTTGGTTATTGGAAAGAAAAATATTTATGTTGGCAAGTTGGTAAAAAAATAGAAATTCAGCATTGAATATCTTTATATTTTCTCTTAAAAGGATATATCAGCCTTTTTTTCCCCCGAGAATTGATTTTTCTTGATTTTTCTAATGGAATGAAAAAAATAGTCATTTTGCAAAAGTCTGTTTGGGTTTTTGCCTTTCAATCAGTTAATTTCCAAGAATACCAGCTACAATAGCTTAATTTATAATTTACTTTTAATAGTCATAACACCTCCTTACCTTTTTTAAAATAACAGTTCTCATTAACACAAAATTTTGTCTTGATTCTTAAAACTGGGCCTCAGGATACATGATTCTATGTATTTTTTTTCACATTTAATGAGGACTCCAGAAACTTTTTTTAATAATCCAGAAAGGAGTACAAAACTCTGTTATTAATTGTCTGGTTTGCATTAATATTGACTGTTGCATCTCAGCTGGTAGCTGGCATGAAGCCAGGATAGGACTGGCTAGTTGTGGATTGCCAATAACTGCTGTGTTTCAGTGACCTAGGGTTCCCTGAAATCATACAGAATAGTTTTGATAACTCAAAGGCAGTTATGAAACTCATTAGGGGAAAAAAGGGAATGAAATGTGTTTAATGTTTGCTCCTCTGCACCTCAGTTATGTCCATAAAGTCAAACCAGGTCAGAACTGAACCGTGTTCTCCTAATACGAAGTGAAAAGCTCTCCATTTAATGAGCTTTTTGAGCTAAAAATTGAGCATTGCAAGTGCTACATACCAATTTGTAGTAGTGCATCAGTAGTAATTTATTCACAACTTCATAAAAAAGTCAACAAAAAAAAGAGCAGCTGTAAAACAATTAACATCTGTGTTCTGATCTGTTGGGTCAGAGTGCTCTCCTGTGTTCAGTATGAGACATTTGGAGATGCCTAATTTGTAAGAGTTTGATGCTTTTTAAATATTGACTACTTAAGAGAAAATTCAGTAAAGCCCTTACTGGCCATGCAGTGTTCTAGACAATGAATGGATTCTGCCATGTGTAGCAAAACCAGGTATGTTTGTTGTGCATAAGCACAGAATAAAGAAACGTATTTATTTTTAAACATATTTCCAAAAGTTTGTTTTGAGTATCGTAACTGATGAGTCCTGAAATGTGATTTTTGTCAGTTATTTTAAGAATATCTGAATGCTTTTTGATAGTAATGTCTATTCGTTTTTAACATGAGAAAAAGACAGTAACCTGATTTTTGAATCCTTAATGCTAAAATACTCAGGCCTTTAAAATTACAAAGTTCCTTTGTAATATCCATTCCATTTCATATGACATGGTAATTGTATCCTACAAATAAATGACACAGAACACAAAAAATTTAAAAGAAAAGACTGGGTTTTTTAAGGGGTGAAATTTGCCTTTCATGTAGCAAGCAATACCTGAGCCTTACAGAACAGAACTACGTAACAAATTCTCCATTAAACGACCTATTTCTTATTTAAGAACAATTTATCTTATCAAATTATGACTATGAAGATATATCTGAATGGTTTAATACCTGAAATCAATATTGATCAAAGTAGACAAGAGCTGGAATAGTTCATCTTTCATATTATCTCTTGTCCTGCCAAATAGCTGCAAAAATAAAATTAAATTCAATTTTATTTACAGTGGAAGTAACAGGAATGTATGACTTTTAATGTACATAAAAGGCCTCTTTTATTGCAGCTAGTGAAAAAATTTTTCTCTGCAAGCTTTGAAAACATTAGCAAATTGTTTTCTTTGAAATTACAGAACCTTATCATATATTATGTTGTGAACAAAAAAAGATATTAATCTAATTCATGAAGATAGGTTCCTTACAATCAGATGTAAGGTAGATCTTGGTCGAAGTTTTCTCTTCTGGGTTATCACCAACAGATCTTCACAAAAGCATTCAAAAAAGAGAAAGAACACAATGCAATTAGGATCCTTCATGACTCCTACTTTAAGTGTACTGGATATGCTACCTGATGCATTTCATCCCAAACATTGAACTACTTACTAGTTTCACATGGTACTTACACATATGAAAAGATGTCCTTCTAATCCTTAATATTTAGACAATTTACTTTTCATATTTTATAATTTGTGTTATTGGTTCATCTTAAAAATGGTCTAAACATTTTTCTATCTGCATTTCCTAAACCAGAGGGTTCTCCAAGTGACACTGTGACTTGGAATAAGTCCTTTTGCTTTTGCTTTGATAAATTCTGGGAGAATAACTTGAATATAACTTTTATTCATAATGCATTCTGATACAATTGCCATGAAAAGAAAACCTAGTCACAGGAATATATTATTGATTTTGTTTTCAATTTTTTTTAGTTATTTTTAAAATAGGAAGGGTTGGAAGTGATTGGATTAAGCTGTTAATTTTTATTCTGCCACATCAATGCTCTTTCTCTTTCACCCCTCCAGATGCACATGTACAGCAGGGTGGACAGGGCCAGACTGCAGTGAAGATATAAATGAATGTGAATCTGAACCATGCTTGAATGGAGCCACCTGTTTTGAATCTGTGAAGCCAGGACAGTTTGTATGCATTTGTCCTCCATTTTACACTGGCGACTTCTGCCACCAGCGCTTCAGTCCCTGTGAGCTGCCTTACAATCCATGTATAAACAATTCAACTTGCTTGGCACAAGTAGATGGAAATCCAATGTGCATTTGCAAAACAGGTGAGAACAGGAATAGTTAATTTCTTCCATTTTCTGTTGTGCTCTGGAAAATTGCAAATATATGTTGAATTTATCGCTATCTTTAATGTAAGTAGAAGAGAGTATGTTTCAAAAAACATAAAACCATCATGAATTGCAGCAGGTCTATCTGTTGTGTTAAAAGACTGGAAAGAAGGCATCATTTTACCTATTATTAATTTCTTATTTTACAATACTTATTAAATCTATGGTGGCTTAGATTTAGCACTCAGAACTAATATTTCTCAGTCAATTGTTACAATGACATATACATGCACCTGGCCAGCAGAGACAAACTAAATTGACAAAACAGACAGGCAGATTTAGAAAAAATATATGCAAATTCGTGAAAGTACAAAAAATTGGAGCAAGTTGGAAATGGTTTCTTTTCCTACTGAGCTGTCAGGAAGGCCTGGCACATCAGGGAAGTAATCTTCCCTTGCTTAATGGATATAGCGGGTTGCTCCCTGTATGCACAACAAACCAAATCACAGCAGGTGCTGACAGTTTCCCTGGGCCATGGGTTAAAAGACACAATCTCTCCCTCAATGTACAAGAACTGCTAAGGTGGAACGGAGCAACAGTTTAACTGTGCAGAACATTGCTATGCACTTCCATGTGGGAACTGAAGAATACATTTTAACTATTTAAGAACTAATTAACAACTGCACTGAAAATTTAGAAAATTTTGGTAACAGGGGATACAATTACTGAAACTGGAATTGGAGCAGGATTTTGAAGCCTTCACTGTTATGCTTATAAAGGTAGGGCTGTCTTAGGGACAAAAGATAGCAGATAACTGCAGTGTTACATGACAATACTACTACTTGTCATTAACTAACCTACAAAGATATGGATATAATATCTAGGAATCAGAAGCTCATAATACCTTGGGGTTTTTTACTATCAAGGTAAATGTTACTGCAATCTGCTGAGGTAAAAAACCCAAAAATCACTGGGGAGGTATGCAAGTTGCTTATTGAAACATCTTTAAGAAAAGCTATTTTTCAAAAACAGCTTTTGACACAAGATATTGATTTTTGAAACCTTTTTCAGAAATGATCTATAGAGAGACATGTAACTCCAGTCTTTTCTTAGCATTTCTCAGAAAAAGTAATCTTTTCCCAACATTTTTGTGCACCGTTTCTGAAGAATCAAAAAAACATGCAGCCAGTATTTTCTGCGAGATTTGATGGAATTTTTAAGAATTCTTGAAGCTTGCAGCTGGGAACTCTTGGGGAAGTCATAGGGCCCTTACATGAATCAGTAGCATACATTGCTAACAAATCTTGGAAAGTGGAAAATTCAGAATTGAAAAGGGGTAAAAGGCATAATTCATAAAGTGAGTTGATCACTCATGGTAGGAGAAATGTAACCATTTATTCAGGACTCTCATCAAAAAAAGGAGAGACAGAAAAATACAGACAGAATTTTAGCTGAAAGCAGTTTGAGGAAATCTAATTCCTCTGTTGTCTTCTTTTCTATTATTTATCTATTTTTGTCTAACATGTTCCTCCCTTTTTTTCCTGGTAAACTTCTCAGGATTATAGACCTGATCATAAGGAGCAATTACACTGACATGGGTAGATCACTCCAAAACACTTGACAACGTAGTAAATGGCACATGGATAAAAACTCGCCAGTAGCTAACAGTCTGGTCATTAGAAAGTTTGAGTCTAGTATAACAAGAATCACAAAATGTAGCAGTGCTTACCAAATTCTAACAACTATCCATAGAATACCATATCTCAGATGGGTACAACAGGACTGTAAGTTATACCATTGACAGTGATACATATTTAGAAGAAAAGGAGAATACACTTTGGCTAGGTCAGAGAAGACAAAAGCTGTTCGAGTATGAATTGGGCAAAATAAAAGTTGATGTAAGATGTTAGTTTAGGACAGAATTACCACAGCAAATTGGTAGGAAGGTGATGAAGTCATGATTAGCTGTAGTATAAAACAAAGCTGCATCTTTGTTCCTGTATGTACATTGGGGAACTACAGTTGTCTGATTTCACTATAAAGAGTTCCAAAATTCTATAATACCCTTAATGTAAAATTTCCCCTTGAGCTGTTTGCCCTAGATACAGAGATTTTCTTCTTGCAAGGAGATAGATTATAATATATGTGTAACAAAACTGGGCTTTCATATCATAGATCATGGAACAGTGTTAGACCATGACTTTGAGTTAAATTGTCCACACAAGTAGGTTAAAGAGTTTTAAAAATCGTGATCTCTACAATTACATGATGGTACATTCAAGGTTGCAAAAATGTTGAAGGGAGGGCCATTATTGCAAAAGCTTAGGAATCACTGCTGTAGAACAAGTTTCCCAAGAGATGTAGAGGAAACCTCTCTCAAATATTTTGCCAGTAATTGACAAACAAGTGTTTGATCAAGACAATTAAGAGGGCATAGGGGTTTGAGCTGTTAATCATAGAGCCAGCACTGAATCTCCTTAAATACTACAGACTACATGCAAAGAAAACAGGAAGAATGGAAAACTTAGGGCAAATAGCCTAATTTATCAACATGCCTTTCCAGTATTGGAGAATTCCATTCTTATAATTAATCTTAATTATAGAAATGAAAATTTAGTGTAACAGAAGCGCAAAGCAGGACATGTAAGCAAAACTATAGAATTTAAATAATGTTGAAATATTCATGGCTGAGCCTTGGCCACTACTCGTAAATTCCCCAAAAGGTTTACATGAAAAAGATCCAAAGAGCAATTCAACCACATATATAAGTAAAATACAGGGTAAACAAACAAGAGGATAGGCATTAGACCATGCTTTTCTAGATAATGGCAAGCACAAAACTGTTAGTTTTGTAGAGGCAACCCAAAAGAAAGATAGGACAGTTTGGTAAAAAGAGTGACGCTTTCTGAGAACAATTCTGTTACAAGACAAAAAAATACTGAAAAAAATGTATTCAAAATCAAGAAAAACTATGAGAGGGCATACACCTACTGAGTGCAAGATCAGCTCGCTGGCTGGGACTGATGAACAAGTTTAATTACTGATTAAATGTGAGATAAAAGGTATCAGTTTTCACAAGATGCAAAACCTATGTAATTACAAGCACATAAATATTGCTGAGAGTAACAAGATAAAAAAATAATTTACAACCATAAACTATGGGCCAGAAAATACCTTGTGTTTTCTAAAAAGTCTTTTTTTAACAGTGATTTATTCTTTTATGAGAAATAGTAGTAGATATAGGTACAGTAGCAAGGCAAGCTAGTAGGAATGGCAGATAAAGTTGTTGCTGACATAAAGACAGGAAGGGAAGGGCAAGATCATTGAATTAAAATGGCTCTTAGAATTCCTGCTTCTTAGAAGGCAGAAATTAATCTCTCTTTAAAATTAGATGTAGAATTTCCTTCATTATTCCAAGTAATATGGATGGGATAAGCTCAGGTTCATGTAAACCTCCTTATTACAATGGAAGCAATTTTCCACATATATATGTTAGGTAGGTTGTGACAGAAAAATTATCAGGAAATGCTACATATTATACATTAGGTACTGGATATATAGAGTTCATATCAAAGCTTTACCTACTCTTTTCAGAAATATGGATTCTTTGGCCAGCCTTTGTGTTAACTCAGTGACATTTTAATGAGTTATGGTAGAAGGGAAAATAGATCAATGGAATAATGCATGTATTGTTGAAAGAAATTGGAAATTTCTGGATTGTGGATGTGGATGTCCACAGGATTACATTAAGAAGGTATTATTTTCTGATTGTACATTTTCTGACGTACTTCATTTCATGGAAAAGCAGAGATACAAAGTCAAATGACTAACGCTATAGAAATACGTATGTCACTCTGCTGACTATTTAGGCAGCTTAGGAAAAAATTTTCAGGTGGTAAGCAGGCTGAATTCTTGACCAGTTGCCTCTTGCTGTTTTATTATTATTGTAAAGATTTTTTTTTTTTTTTAATTTCGTAGTTCTGGGAAGCACACCATTTTAGAGAGGTGTAAAAAGAACAAGGAGCAGCAGCACATAAGTACACAAAAGCTTTGTCATCTTACTTGTCCTCATTGCAGCCTTAAAGATATAAAGATAGAAGGTGAGAAGTTGAAAAACTGGTTTACGCATAGGGCTTAAGGTTAAAGCCATCAGTTTTAGGGTGTAGGGAAATTATGTGTATTGTTACAGGGAAATCTGTGAAAAGGATTCATCTCTAAGGAGAAACAATAGCTACAGTTTTTACAGTATTCTATTTTTTTCTTTGTCCTTTCTAAAAGCAATATTTTATTGATGCTTCAAGGTAATTTTAAAACAAGTCCTTGTTTTAAATAGATTTTTCCTGGACTTTTTCACCTCCTTAATCTCCTGTCAATAGCTTTCCCATGACACCTATTCTTTGTTCTAAATGCTAGTGGTTATTTTTATTTGGTCTATAGCATCTTACACTAGAAATTTGAGGCAAAATATTTTTCAGCCAGTGTCTGAAACAAGGCTAAGTGAAAATTTTTAACTTTCAATATTTGTAATACCATGCAGAAATAATAAATAGATGATGAATAACAAGTTATTTAAATTGGAGATTGCCATTGTCAGATTTCTGAGCCCTTCAGTTCCAGTTCCTTTTTCACACACACGTACATAATTTACAGGGGGAAATAGCCTTTTTAGTGCCTAATATTTTAAACACCTTTGATTTTGATTTATGTACCTACTTATGTTTTGTTGAACAACCTAAGTACCTGAACTAATGATTATGGTACTGCTATGATACCTCTGCTGTTTGCAAACATTGGTTCATAAATAGTTCATGGTAAGGAGACAAACATCTATGATGCTGTTCTGATGAGCAAAACAGAAGAGATCTTATGGCAGAAGAATCCCATTAGAATCCTGTTACCTGCAGAGGTCAATTTCGTAATATTTCTCTGCAATGGAATAAGGAGATGAAAATTACCATAACTGTGACAGCAAATATTTACCTTCTATATTTTGTATACTCCACTTTGCAGCTCCCAGAAAGCCCATAGATAGAGTTGAGAAATGCAGGATTTCCTATATTTCAAGGGAAAAGAAGTAAAAGCAGCATCTGTCTCATATTAAGTATCAGCTTTCTAGATATTTCTAGACCTCATATCATTAAAGTTACTTTCATGGCACTTGAACAATTAAAAATAGAGAAAAATAAATATATTTTCTAAGCACAAAAAATATATTTTTAACACAAAAAACTGTAATAACTTTCAGTTGTTTTGCATCTCTGTTAATTTCTGAAAGTCTCGAATAAGTTATGTTGCTACAAAAATTAACTTTTCTGACATACTTCTTCAAATATATCTATATATCTTCAATACATTCACAAATAAATGTATTAAAATAATTGCTATATCTGTTTGATTTTAAAAATCTATGTGGATAAAATACTTATGAGTTTCTGTTTACACCTTCAGTTTTTCTTATGTGACATAAAAAATACAGTAAAATATGTTTGACAAATAAAAGCCATTTTGCAGTAGCAAGCCTGTTCTCACGTCGGTAATGTCATGATTTACAAGAGTTTTATACAGTAATATATTTGAAATATTAAATATTTTAAAGCAATTCCCCTCTTTATTTCCTCTTGCAATGCAAGAAATAATTTGGAGACATGTCTGCATTTCTCTCAAAATTACCTCCCATATAAATTTTAGTTTAAGTATCCCAGAAGATCACAGCAATGTGTGGAAGCAGCTGCAGCTTTTATGAAATAATCTAATGCATTAAAATACCCTTTAAATTGTGTATGACTATCATGTAAAATACAAGAGTCCGTGCATGTTAGACTCATGAGGAATCTCATCTTCAATGTAAATAAACTACCAATTCTTTCTTTAAACCAGTTCCACTTAGGTATGATTGTTTTAACTAGTCTTTTGAATTAGAAACTAATATAATTCACACCTGTTAAAAATATTCCTAAAATAAATATTTTATTAATATCTGCAGTATTTGTTTTGAAGTTTGACCTCTCCTGTTTGTACAAGTGATGCGCAGAGTTTTGCACTGCTTTCTTTTTGTCATTTTCTCTGAAAACATATTTAAGGGCCAAATCAAAATTGGCTTATTGTCCTGGGATTTTATTGAAACATCCTTTATAAAAGTGTGATAAAGTCTAAATATACTAGAAGACAGACATGCAGCAAATATGAATGAAATAATATTTTGGGATCCTTATAAGCAGATTTGTGTGTTTCTTAATAAACATTTTAGTTGAAAGCAGGCTTTCATTAAACATTCTGCAAAATTGCTAGATATGCTAAAAATTCTTTAGAAAAAGTTAACTGTGTTAGTTCACAAGTTTTCATCACAGATCAAAATATCCTCTAAGTAGCTGTCTGTAATTTTTAGTAGTATATGTCATTATAAAAAAAATACTTTAATAAAGGGACTGGGATAATTTGTCAGTAATCATAAGAAGACATTAGAGTAAATTGAATACTTAGATTGCTCATTTCATAATGTAGTAGATAGACAGTAAAATTTTGTGATGAAAATGTTATTTTTCTCCACTTGCAGGAAAAATAGATAAAGTAGAATGCCTGCTATATGTTTGCTTATTTTATGTCTTTTCAAGGTATTGATATATTGCTATGGGCTAGAAAAATATGTACTGCTGCATTCAAAAAATGTATTTCAATAATGCTTTTTATATTCACTTCTGTACTATTTACTTCAAAAAGACCATAAAACATCCACAACCAGAGAGAATGACAGCCAAAAGCAGAATGAGCAATTCCTCCATTTTCCATTTTATATATTCTAATCTGAAAACTGTGGGGTTTTTTTTAAGATGCTCATGTAAATATTGCATAGTATCACAAAAAGTAAGAGGTCATTTTGTATAAAAATTGTAATTTTTTTGAAGTTTTGCTTTGTTATCTTCACAACTCTCCTGTGATAGCATTATAAAGCTAAAATATATCTGTATATCTGTGAGTTATTTATAATGTTACATTGGTTTACCTTCAGTGTGTCCTTTTCAGTGAAGTTCATTTTCTCTGCCCATTGACAGCCTTCCACTCAGTAGTCAAATGTAATTTTAGAAATTTCAAACATTACAAATAAATGAGAAATTACAGATGAGGAAGTTGACTACAAATAGTCCTCTGAGTCCTAGTGCCTTACATTCACTATGTCCTCCAATTTCTTAATTAAACCAGAGTTAGAAATACATGTTGTCATCTTTTCTGCTCGTACTCAGTGGCGCTGAATGGCGTGTATCAAACATCTACTGAATATTTTGTGTGTTAGTGACTTCTGCATACTCACATAAACAGGCTTAGTACTTAACTTGTCTGTGGTGTTCTAGTTTACAGTTCTTTTACCTTTATTTTTTCCTTAATTAAACTACAGGCAGGAATACATGAAGGTTCGACAGCATTAAGATGTAGATTACTCATGCTACAGTAAAGAAAAGATAAGAAAAGTATTTGGATGGTCTGCTCTCCTTCAGGCCCATTTGCACAGAATAAACTAAACCATTCAGAATACAAAGTTGCCTGTGCTGCGGGAGATACTTCAAAACAGATTTTGAGAGACAGATTTTTTTCTCAATGTTATGACAATTCTTTTACAGTTTTTTGGGGAGAATGCTGGGTTTTTTGGTGGTTTGTTTTGGGCATTTTTGTTTTGATTTGGTTTTGGTTTTGTTGCGGGTTTTTTTGAGAAATGCACAAATAGGAAATAAATGAGTGTATCCTTTCATGCTCAAGAAATTTCTAACAAAAAGAATAACATCATGACAGCATAAGTGACTATAACTGAAAGGCTAGTTTGAGAAATCTTCCAAGCTTTATTTTTCCAGCTTTATAGTAACATTGCTGTGAAACCTTCGGCAATATTAAGAGCTCATTTCAGTCAGGCCAAAACATTATTGAACAGAAATAATCCCGATAAGAAGGAAATACCAACTACTTTGATGTTGGCTCATGTTTAGATCATATATTGGAATGCCAGTAGAGATTTCTTTCTACAGCTTTCTCTGCAACTCTGACCAAGATATTTATTTCTTCCAGTCATTATTTTCTCTAGATAAAAAAAAGCCATACTAGTCTAACAGTAGTCTTTATGCTTTCCCCACCTTCATTAAGTACTTTGGAAACCACAAATTCATAATATAACAAAAAAAAAAAAGATTATTCTTATTCAGATATCTAAAAAAGTACAGATGACAATTTTTGATTATTGTTTTAATAAAGAATCCAGTTGAATCTTGGCCATATTTATAGCAATATATACTTTATTTTAATAGCTAAATTTAAATTTGTTTCATTTTTTTTTTTTTTTTTAAATCTAAATACTGTTCAAAATCATTTTGGTGAACTCTATTAATGGTCTCTAGGCAACCTGCAATCAGCACTCACATATTAGTCCTACAATGCAAATAGTTTGCTCATTGCAATGGTTTTATTTCTCTATCAATTGGAAACAAATAATTTTGTGCAAAATTCAGCTAAGGTATAGTTTCTCCACCATACGCATAGAATTTTAACACAAGTATGCATTTAGTAGAACACTATTTATGCAAATTTTATAAGATGTAGTATGCTGTCTAAGAGCAAAAATAGGGTTCATGTATCACTGAAAAGTGTCTTATTTCGTTTTAGTACGTATTCTGGAACATTTACACAGGCAAATGTAATGTATTATGGAAGTAATGTACTGTGCAGATAAGATCTTAATCACATTTTTTCTTCATTTAAATATTAAAGCCAGTTGGGTTTTTTTCCTCAGCTAGACTGCTTTGAATAAATGTGGTCCTCTAACTTCCACTACTCTCTCTAATATATTAATTACTGAATTAGCTTTTAGTTTCTGCTTTTGCCACATACTCTCCAAGAAAGTCTTTTCAGTCCTTTAAACTGGGTTACATTTCTTCAGTATATTTATCCAGGTGCTCTACCCAAATCTGTTCTCTCTGCTTCATTAAAGTATGTTGAGACTTCATATACTGTCTGGAAATAAACTTGCTGAAGCTAAGGAACAAAAATAGTGGGAGAAAGTTCTTTTAGGGTCACTTCTACTTGTAGTCCTGATCTTCAGGTCAGTGAGCAGTAAGGGCTGGGTCCTTCAGAAGCAAAGGTCAGCCAGAGGTCTGACAGTATGTGGATGAGGTAGGCGGGGCAGCACCAGAGGCTGCATCCAGGAACAGCAGAGAATGCCAGTCAAGGCTACAGGGAAAGGGGCAGATCCAAGGTCAAGCCAGGAATCCTGTCTGTAGGCCAAAGTCAGCGCATTACACAGCTGGGCATTGGTCATGGCTGCAACACAGCTCAGTCAGATAACAAGGGCAATGAGCTTCTACTTAAATGCTCCAAAGAGAAGAGGCAGCCATTGCTGACACGTCTCTCAGGCTTTTTTTAAACAGTTTTGAGTGCAGCTGAGATTTCCCAGGCCAGCCTCTTTCATTGTCTGAGTTAGTCCTGGGCTTAGATAGCCAAACCTCCACAAGAATCTGTGACCCTTTCATTCACATCAAGTAGCAAAGTTCATTCATTCATGGTTCATGAAATCTGTGTTTCAGGATTCGAGGGTACTTACTGCGAAGTTAACCGCGATGAGTGCATCTCTCATCCATGCCAGAATGGAGGTCTCTGTGTGGATGGGGTCAATCACTACAGGTCAGGACAATTACTTAAATGACAGACATGGATTTTTATCATCTAGCTTTTCTTTTGACACGTTGCCTGTGTAATGCTTGCTGACCCTCAGTGAAGGGGGGGGCGGGGGTGGTGGTGTTGTAATGTTGTAATGTGTTTGACAGTTCCATTGTAGTCAAAATCTTCTTGTGTGCAAAAAAGTCATACATATATACTGTAAGTATGACCCTACAAATTTATTGTAGGGCCAACTAAAATTATAGGCATCTAATTTAAAAAAGAAAAGTTGTTGATAGTCCAGTTACAATAGTACAAACAAACTGAGTTGAAATTAATAGAAAAACTTAATGAAGTTATAGCTGTTATATAAGAAATCTTGCAATTATATCTCTTTGGTTATAATTACTCTCCCAATGTCTGTGTGCATCCTGTGATCAGTAATTTCTTTCTTACTCGAGAACTGGCAGTCTTACTGCAGGTCACTGACATCTGGAAGTCTTTGTCAGGAGAACTATGATGTTCACAGTGGGTTTTTTCTCATCTTTAGTCTCTGGCCTTCTTGGAGCCTCTAACTCACCAGCACCCCCAAGTCCTTCTCAGCAGGGCTGCTCTCAATCTGTTCATCCCCCAGCCTGTGCTGATATCAGGGTTGCTTTGAACCAGGTGCAGCACCTCACACTTGGTCTTGTTAAATCTGGTCTAATTCCTAAGAGCCCACTTCTCAAGGCTGTCTAGGTCCATCTGGATGTCAGCCCATCCTTCAGGAGTGGAGCACAAAAGGCTATTATTTGTGACACCATGGTCATCTCAGTGTCTCACACCCTGCCCATAGATGCTATTCCAGAGCTGAAACTATAGCATGAGAGGCATCAGTCAGTTGGCTGCAGGGCAGGTGTTAAAACGAGTGAAAAGCATCTCAGGCCAAGGTCAGTCCTAAGTAAGCCCTTGCACAGTGGGGTCAGCACAAAGCCTATGGCCTCCAGCTAACAATAACAACAGTCTTATTTACTGGGCTTCAGACTGTACTTTTTGGCGCTTGTTTGCTTGTTTGTTTGTACTGCCCTTTGCACCTACCAGTAAAAAGCAAACATGGTTTTGGTACCATTTAATTAATACCTCTCAACATCTGCCATATTTTATGGCATCTTTACAATGACCTAAAAAGTAATGTAGTGATATCCTTTTTGCTAGGTGCTCCTGCCAACTTGGCTTTACTGGGACCCTATGTGAAGTGGAAATTAATGAATGCTTATCAAGACCGTGCAAGAACAATGGAACTTGCCTCGATCTCATAAACAGGTTAGTTACTACTAAATGAAAAGTTTCCCTGATTTCCTTATGTTTATTCTAAGTTTGTATGGGACCTGCACCATATGAAAAGTTAAAGTGGAATAAGCAAATGCTACTGACTCTGTTTTTTGTTTCTTATGTGACCTTAAAGGAAGATAGAAGAGAAAATGTCTTCAGCACAACTTTTTATTTTCCTCCTTACATTTTTTTTTTATTTGGAAAAAGACTGAAATAGAAGAAAATTGATCTTGAGTTAGACTGCTACAAACTCTGTGTTTGTTCAACAGCACTTCATAAGTTATTCAGAGACTGGTGCCAGAAGATCATTAGCCCTTAAGTCATTTCTTATACCTTCAGTTAAAATTATTGTGCCAAATTTTTCTATTAATTTAACAAAAAGTAAATCATCCTCTTTGCTTCAGAAACACGGAAATGAGAAAACTCTGTTCATTAATTTAATATGGATGAGGATGAGAGACACCAACTTGGCATCAGGAGATACATATGGCTTTAAAATATTGGAATAGATCCTGTTGTTACTCCATTGACATACCTGATTTTCCCTTTTCTTAAGATTCATTTGTAACTGTGCACCTGGGTATTATGGGTCTCTGTGTGAGATGGATGTAAATGAGTGTGAAACTTTGCCTTGTTTACATGGAGGAAGCTGCATCAACAGGCTTGGAGGCTATCAGTGTCTCTGTCTACCTGGATTCACAGGTATGGTCTACTTTTTACCACAGCCAAATACCTTATTTCACAGGTTTTACATAGTTTTAATATTATAGCAAGAAAACAAATAATCTCCTTATTGGAGGACAAATCAATACTAACTTAAATAAAATTTTATCTAATTATTTTGAAGTAGCTAGAGATTATTTATATTGACTTGAATAATAACTTCTTTAGTCACACACACATTCTGTTGAAAATAGTTATTGTATAATACAAAAAAAAATTAATGTGTATTCTTTTTAATTTAGCCAGGGAAAAACATATTACTGTAGGTACAGAGTAAATTTTGCAAACAATAAAATGCTACCTTGTTGTTTGAATTTGCACAAAATCATAGAAACGCCTTGACTTTTTGACCCTAAAGGCATTGCCTTTAGTGCTAATTTCACATTTTTACAGAGTCATGACAAAATATTGAATGGGTAGAGATGCAGTAAAATTTCCCTAAAATGATGCTGACTTTTATTTAAATGCTCGGTGTGCTGCAGAGCTAGTTCATACATAGTGTTTTGATAGATCCATCTTAAGTGAAATGAAAACACACGGGATCATATGACTGCAGAAATATTTGCAGTTGTTTCCTCAAGTTGAATAATTTCTGCATTTTTTCTGCATAAAATGTTTTTTCCTATCTATTCCAGCCTGTGATGAATGCCACATAATGTACAAGATAAAAAGGGATGCAATTTGCATCCACTGAACTGAGAGGAATGTAATTCTCCACAGAACAAAGAACAAGTGCAGTTTTGGGAATTTCTATATAGCTGTATATCCTTCTTCCATTCACTGCAAATCTTAGTCCACATATCACTTGTGTACCATTCTTCAAAATGATCCATGACATTTCAGAAAAAAATATCTATAAAATTTCCCTGCCTAAATCTTTTAAAGCCTCTGCCTGCAATATTTTCTTCAGATGGCCTGTGTTCTAAGTAGTGATTCTTGGGGTCGCAGAAACTTCTGTTCGGTAGGCAGTGGCGCTGCAGATATAATTTCTAACTAATAAATGTTAAAACAGTTGTATTAACCTTTATGCACATGTTTCTGTAAGAATTGATTGTTATATTTATAAAAGACAAGACAGCTGCACATGAGCACTTAGGACATTCTAATCTGAAAAGGAACAAGCAATCTGCAGGTGTGCTTTTGTCTTGATTCTTCATAATTGACAAAGCAGTTTTTTCCCTAACATATTTAACCAACAAGGATAAGATGTTGGGGTTTTTTGGGGGGGGGTTCTGTGATTCTTTTTCCAATTAGCTGCAGTTTAGGAACAACTTTTTTTTCAAAGACCAGGCCCCTTTAAAGACAGATGACAGCATGAATTGTTCTCAATGATCAGGTGAATCTAAAAAAGGTTTTGATATACTGCGGACTTTAATCATCAACTATTAAAATATACACTTATAAATGAATGGAAACTGGAAGCAAACTAAAATATTAGGTCAAATTGCGTTAATATATTTCATTTTGTTTATTACATCTTATTTTAAAATTATTAACTTTTATTAGATATTCAAAATGTTTTTTCTGGTCATCATGTAATTTACTGTCTTGGAGAAGGCAGACTTTAGAAACTGACCTTTGCTCTGTAGCCTCTAAAATTTTGGCATATAACATATCTCTTAAAATTTTAAGTTCTCCATGAATTTATGCTATTTTGTAATTATTTTACATTGTCCATAATTTTGCTCCATTTCAAATTGATTTTTAACAAAAATACATTAGAAATAATTTGTTATCCACACTGCTAATAAAAGATTGAATGCTTTGCACATCACATAGACTCTTAAAAAAGATGATCACCATTCGGAGTAAAAATACACACGTGTATTCTGTCATGATTTCACTGGCAGCAACAATGGTCTTCCTAAGCTCTAAATATCACTAATGCACTCCAGTTAAAATCCTTACACCAGTGTGCCTGTTTCAGTTAAAATCAGGCAGAAACACCAATTAAATGTTATGGTTTTGGTTCACCAATTTGAGTTTCCTGGTCAACGCACCAATTAATGTAGCAGGTTTAGTACTGCAACCACTAGAATATATATTTACTTATTCTCCTGCTGTGAGATATGGATTACAAAGAGGAGGGCAAAACAGGCTCAGAACTTTAAAGGGTATAAAGAAAACTTCATTAACATAACTTAAAGAAAAAATAATAAGAAATCAGAATATAGCCTTCAGAACTCTTCACCCCGCCCCCCCCAAACTCTTTTCTTTCTTACTGACAATGTAAAGAGACAAAACCTGGGACTTTCAGCCAGTTTACCACTTCTAAAATAGTCTTTCTTCAGTTCTCTTAGGGAGAGGAGTCTTTCTTGCCATACCATGTAGACTTCTCCACAAGAAACAATTCTCTTGTGGCTTTTAATTTCCACAAATAGCAGCTGCCTGGAAATCTGCAATTGTGAAGTTCCTCCTATCTTTGGCAGCCTTCCCACAGCAGAATTCACAGGCCATGTCAACTTATTGGGGTGCTATTTTAAGGATGAGCTGTTCCAGCATAAAAAACCAAAAGTTCTTTTCATCCATTTCTGGGAACAGTGGTTTTCCTCTTCTATTCCTTGGGCAAAGTTTCTCTTCTCTCTCTATTCAAGCTCCTCATTGGATTACTTCAACATCTGCTTATTTCAACACTGGTGCTTCTGTTCACGGCTGTGGTTAGAATGCTACATCCCCCCAGTGCATTCCATTAATTACAGGAAAAAAACAAAGTCTGATATATACCAAATATATCTTCACCACAGCCTTACAAAAGAATTTCAGCCCAAAACTAAGGCATCTTCTCAATCCTCTCCCATCAAGAATTTGGCTCCTTCTTCACTGATCTAATGTCCCATGTTGCTTCCTCTATGTGTCTTCACCCTTTCCTGTTCCTGATTAGGGAGAGAATTGGTGTTCATAGGTTTGTTTGCTCTCAAGCTATATCAATTGAAACAGTTTTTTATAGAGTTCTGCAGCATTGAAAGGTTGATCTTGTCCAGGCTTTGCAATTCAGGAATCTCTGTGTTTTTTGCTGCCAATCACGTGTTCTCTGTCAGCACTGTGCAAGTTGTGCTGGCTGCCAGTGCCACCCCTGCGCCTTTCTTTCATATGGGGCACTGGAAAGAGAAAAAACCCCCGCTGCCATTACTTTTGTCCTTCTGTCCACAGCATAGCTGGCTAAAAGCAGCTAAGCAAACAAAGTCCATTGGGAGTCAGGCCAAGACAGCCGTGGCCACGCAGTTCTGGCAAGGTGGCGCCGTAGGGCCACTCCCAGCGCTGGTCCCGGAGTAAACAAAGTCCTTTTGCGAGCCATGCCGAGATAGCTGCAGCCATGCAGCACTGCCCCAGCTATGCAGCACTGCCCCAGCCTTGTGGATTTCAGCTGGTCAGTCCTGGCCACGTGGTTGCTCGAGGTGTTGGGATAGTCCCGGTGGCATGGCCCAGCGGCAGCAGAAATCTCAGCCGAGCCGTGCACGGACTGGGCTGCATGGGCCGCAGAGGGCCAGCTCAGCGAGCGCCGCAGCCAGTCCGGCCCAGTCAGACCCATCCTGACCCAGCCGTGTGGGGGCCACGTCGGCCAGTTACCTGTTCAAAGGCCAGAAGCCAAGAGAGCTTTTTCCCAGGCTTTGTTCATTTTTAAAAGTCTTTTTCCATTGAGGCGTGTTCAACTCATTTAAGGGATTTAACTGGGTGTCAATCTCCAAGACTAGGCAGCTGATTGGCTCTGCCAGGTCCCCACAGGGAGCCACCCCGCAACTGAAAACTGCGACAACCAGATACTTTGGAGAATAAAACTCTGGTGGTCTGGGCATGTAAGAAACTGGTTTTTTTCCTAGAGCAAAATAAGAAGTAAAGTGATGTCATAAAACAGTTCTGAAAGTCCTAAGTAGAATAGCTCTTTACTCAAGATCACAGCTATTACTGCTTATTGCTTGTATGTTGGTGGTACCAGAGTGTTAGATATAAAAACATAACATGGAAGATGCTTTGTGAGTCACTGCATCTAAAACCTGTTTTGTCTAAACAGCCATTTGTTGGCTGGAGTAATGAATGTTAGTGCTTATAACAATAACTGTCAAATTTATACTTCAAATCTAAAGAAACAATTAATTAAACCTTTTGCTTTGTAATTACCAACTATGAGAGTTAATGTGCATAGAGGGTAGATACTTTGAGTAAGAAAACACCACACTTCCGTAGTCTTCTTTACACTAAGATAGCCTTTGAAATATGTCTTACTCAGGGACTGCTTTTCTCTACATGATTCCAGAATCCTTTGATTTTGTAAATGTTACTATAAATACAGGAAATTTGTTCATAATCTAAGGACATCGAAGGGTATGTAACAATTATTTTGGCTTGACATATTAACAAGCTTCTTTGTAAGGGAATCTGAAGATACACTGTAAACAAGTGGAACTTTCATGACTGTTTGTGGAATTATAAATCAAATGAAATTTAATCAGCGAATTAAAACTCGAAGCAAAATATAATCTAGGAGTACAGATCATTGATACAAAGTGGTCTGAGCTGCATTCTGAATGTTCACTCCTACACAATTATGCAAAGAAAGAAATTAGAAAAAATATTTATATCAGTATTTCACTGAGTTTGATATTAAAAAAAATTAATGATAGCACTGATATTAATGTCACGTCAGATGCTCAGTATAAAATTTTAAAAGGAATAAGTAATTAAACACAATGTGTTACAATCTCTTGCCCTGAAGGTCACTTTCATGACTGAGGTGTTAATCACTTCTTCTAAATCTTGCCATCTGAATAATCTTATGTCAAAATATAACCCAGATGATTCAGACATGCTTCAAGTGAAGTAATTTTCATGTTAATGAAAAATTTATTTTATATTCAAGTATAAACCATAGGTGTCTGGGTCACCAACTCTGCTGCAAAATGGATTTAATAAGAATTCAAGTTTTTTTACTCTAGAGCTTTGTTTGTTAATTTTCAATTGCCTAATTTGAAAGGATTCTAGGATTACCAAATTATCACTGTCTTCACTGAAAGTCTCAATCATTCTTAAGACTTTACTTTCTGGTTTTCTTTATTTGAGGTTAAGAAAACAAATTTAAAATCTCTTTGAGAAACTAAAGTGTTTGGGTTTTTTTAAGTGTGTTGGATTGACCTTGTCCTGCTGCCAATTTATCATATTAACAGAATAAGAAAAGAAAGTAAAGACGAAAAAATTCATGGGTCAGACAACGAAAGTAACATTGAGTGCTCCATCAATAAATTTGCCAATGACACCAAGCTGTGTGGTGCAGCTGATTTGCTGGAGGGAAGGGATGCCATCCAGAGGGACCATGACACACTGGAGAGGTGGACCAGTGGGAACCCCATGAAGTTCAACAAGGCCAAGTGCAAGGTCTTGCATATGGGTCTGGACAATCCCAAACTGGAACTGCTTGTTGATAAGGAGGTCAGGTAAACATGACATGGCAGTGTGCACTTGCAGCCCAGAAAGCCACCCATATTGTGGACTGCAGCAAAAACAATGTGGCCAGCAGGTTGTGGGAGGTGATTTTCCCTCTCTACTCTGCTCCTGTGAGCTCCCACATGAATTACTCTGTCCAGCTCAGGTGTACCAGCACAAGAACAGCACAGGCCCTTTGGAATAAGTCCAGAGGAGGGTCACAAAAATGGTGAGAGGATTGGAACACATCTCCTGTGAAGACAGGCCGAAAAGGTTGGGGCTGTTAAGCTTGGAGAAGAGAAGGCTGCAGGGAGACCTTATAGCAGCCCTCCAGTATGCACAGGGGGCCTGCGAGAAAGCTTCAGAGGGACTTTTTAAATGCCACATGATAGGGCAAGGGGGAATGATTTTAAACTAAAAGAGGGAACTATGTCTGTCATGAGGCAATCCCTGGTCTCTTCTCACAGAAGGTGCCTTGCAGCTCCTCCATCAATACTTTCTTATCTCCAGTCAATATTAAAAATAGGATTTCAGTGGCTGAAATAGAATATATGTTAAAACGAGCTATACAATTTCAAAATTCTTGTTCAAACTGCCAGTTACTGGCAATCATCCAAAAGATGCCAAAAAATGACTAAGTACCATGAAGTCACTGATTTCCATCATTTCTGCAGAGCCGTAATTATTCCTTGGCTCTAAATAGTTATTCTGTTAAGCACAGATCTACCCTTTCTGTCTTACCTTCTCTATGGGATGACTACAAAGTGACATTTGGAAGTGACTAAGTGTGTACTTAAGTTATATGTTAAATGAAGTCAAAATCTTGGCTTAAATAACCCAGCTTGTATTTTATCTTTTATGTCATTTTTGAGGACAAGTTCATCTTGTCTGTGTGATAGTGAAAACTCTGCTTCACTTCTCATACAATAAGTTGACCCAACAAAAAAGTACCACAAAATCTAATCAGTTAAAATGGAGAGAAGTTTACTTTATCTTTTTGACTTTCCCAACTGCTTTTACAGCTTTGTGCTGCCAGTTAGCTCTGGCAGTGATTGCATCTGCACTCAAGCCTCTGCTTGGATTTTTTGTATTTGATATCCAGTGGAAGAAGAGTAACTACACTACTAACTGAAGTGACCGCTTATTTAGTCAGAGGGGAAGAATTTAATGGCATGCTCCTTGAGATGTTAAAGCAAGAGGCGGCCTACATATAAAGAGGTCAGAAGCGACTGGCACACTGAGAACAAATTCAACATGCAGACTGACAGATCTGCATTTCTGTACTAAATGTACAGTTTGTGGTGTCTGTCTTGTAGTTTAAATATTAGACCATCTATGTAAGTTTAGGGAACTTTAGAAATTTTAGGTTTGGTGAACACACCATAAGGGCACAAATTTGCTTTATGCATTTTCCTGAGAAGTGCTATAATGCTTGTATTCTGATTTGTGAGGAAAGGAGGGTGCACTTTTGCTGGACTTGTTGAGCTTGAACACTATTCAGCAAAGATTTCCTAGGCCAGAAAGAACCTAGAACTGTAAGGTGTAACCTCATTGAGTATTTGACTTCAAGTGACAAGTCTGGACTGCTAGCTGTCTCTCCTAGGAGCCACAAACATTCTTTTTCCTCTCAAAGTGGCTTATGGCCTACTAAGTAGAGCCTTAAGACATACTTTAAACAATTAAGTCTTAGCTTTGCTCTATTGCTGCTTCTCTTTGTTCATGGAAGAGTGTTCAAGAAGGTATGGCCAACAGGATTAATAGGAAATACCAGACTGAGCTCAGTTGCAGAAAGGAAGCACACAATCAGTGAAAGCAACAGGAATGGGCTACTTAGGAGGAATATTAAGTCATTGCCTAAGTGTGCAGAAGTGAAATTAGGAAGGAAAAAGCTAAACTAGAGCTGAGAACAGAGTAAATGTGCAAAGCCACAAAAAAGGCTTTTATATATACATTGGGAGCAAAACGAAGGCCAATAAAAAAAAAAGTGGACCTATTTCTCAGTGGAGAGGGGGACCTTGTGACAAAAGACATGGAAGAATCTGTGGCATGCAAAGTTTTCTTTCTTCAGGTTTTATGACTAAAGGCCAGTCTTAAGCCTTCCAGTGTTCTAAGCCTCATGGCATAGTTAAGGATACTCCTTTTTTAACAGGCTTCCTGATAAAATATGATCAATTCACCACAACCAACCTTTTACCAATCTAATTGTCAACTCTTCCAGACTATAAAGTCCTAGCTTGTGTGCAGGAATATTGTGGGAGACAGTGTCAAAGCCATGCAAAAATTATGATAAGTGATATACACTGCTAAGAGCTCCAGCTCTTCTTCCACAAACTTAGTCATTTCATCATAAATGGCAACCAGATTATTCAGGTGTGGTTGTCCATTGATAAAAAAATAAAACCACAGTTTGGGTTGGAAGTGACCTTTAAAGATTACCTAGTCTAACCTCCCTGCAATAAGCAGGGACATGTTTAATTCAATCAGGTTGCTCAGAGCCCTGTCCAGCCAGGATTTTAATTCTTCCAGGGATGGTATATTTACCACATCTGAGCAACCCATTCCAGTGCCTCATCACCCTCATTGTAAAAACTTTTTCTCTTACATCTGCCCTCTTTTAGTTTATAACCATTGCACCTTGTCCTATTGCAACAGGTTCTATTAAAATGCCTGTCCCTGTCNGCCTGTCGCCCCCCGATTTGTCGCCAGCCAGGATCGCAGACCGCGACATGTCCCTGTCTTTCTTATAAGTCCTCTTCAAGTATTGAAAATTTGTAATAAGGTCTCCTCAAAGCCTTCTCTTCTCCAGAGTGAACAACTCCAGCTTCTCAGGCTTTCTTCACAGATGTTCCAGCCCTCTGATTATTTTTATGACCTCCTTTAGAACTGTTCCAAAAGGTCTCACACCTTTCCTGTGCTAAGACCTCCAGAGCAGGATGCAGCATTTCAGGTGAGGTATTACCAGAGCAGAGTAGAGGGGAAAAATCCCTTCCCTCACCCTGCTGTCCATGCTGCTTTTGATTCAGCCAAGGACATGATTGACTTTCTGGCTGCAAGTACATATTGACAGCTCTTGTCCAGTCTTTCTTCCACCAGTATTGCCAGGTCCTCTGCAGGGCCACTCTCAATCTAAGGTTGTTCCAGTTCACGTAGAAATGGCTTCCACCAGGATACTCTCCATGATCGGACTAAACTGAGACTTACTGACTTGCTGTTCCCCAGATCATCCTTTCAGCTTTTCTGGGAGTGATAAGTGCAATGTTTTCCTTTCCTAGTCACTGAGAACTTTCTCCAGTTCCCATATCTGTCAGACATATTAGCAAATAGCTTTTCAAAGACATAAGCCAGCTTTCTCAGCACCTTCAGATTAAGTCCATAGGGTACTGAATGACAGTAAATAAATACAAGAATTGAGTACCAGAATTTTTTGGCCCAGTGTTCTGTATGCCACAACAGAAACCAAGTTAGACTATTGTTGTTGGAAACCTGGACACAGAGAATTTCAGACCTTCTGTGCTGACAGGGAATGATCCTCAAAGGTAAACTACATTTGCCCTGAGGCCATGGAAAAGGCTTCCAAAACTGAGTGATTGCACTGAGATTATGAGTGTGTAGTTAAATAGAAGTGTGTTATCTCACAGGGTGAAAGATTTAGAGTTTGGGGTTTTGTGATATAGTAATATATATACATAACAAGATGGAGGGTTTAGGGCATAGTAGTCTTCTCCTTCTCCTTCTCCTTCTCCTTCTCCTTCTCCTTCTCCTTCTCCTTCTCCTTCTCCTTCTCCTTCTCCTTCTCCTTCTCCTTCTCCTTCTCCTTCTCCTTCTCCTTCTCCTTCTCCTTCTCCTTCTCCTTCTCCTTCTCCTTCTCCTTCTCCTTCTCCTTCTCCTTCTCCTTCTCCTTCTCCTTCTCCTTCTCCTTCTCCTTCTCCTTCTCCTTCTCCTTCTCCTTCTCCTTCTCCTTCTCCTTCTCCTTCTCCTTCTCCTTCTCCTTCGCCTTCGCCTTCGCCTTCGCCTTCGCCTTCACAAGCTTGGGTGATTTTGTGGGATTGGTTGGAAAAGTCCACAGTGCGGCACATAGGTAGCTAGTTTTGTGGTTAGAAGTTAAAATAAATTAGTTAGCATCTCATAATTGGGTAGTTTAGGCTTAAAAAGACCTTGAAGACTTTTCTCTGTACTCCATATTTGCTCTGTTAACTTAGCATGTAGAAGCATGGACGGTCAGTGAGGCTGTAAAGTAGATAAGAAATAATAAACATCCAAGTCTGAACACAAATTCTGTCTCTTGCGCTTTTAATCTTGATCCTGAGAAGAAGAACCAGATAAAGCAAAAGCTTTGCTTGTTCGCCGGTTCGTTGTTCGGATGTGACTTT
Source organism: Polioptila caerulea (assembly GCA_013397295.1). Lineage (NCBI taxonomy): Eukaryota > Metazoa > Chordata > Aves > Passeriformes > Certhiidae > Polioptila > Polioptila caerulea. The sequence continues at coordinate 496,223 of VYXF01007125.1, forward strand.
TCCTTAACTTGATTTCTAATATTTTATTTACAGCTTTAGCAACAGGAGAAGGTAGTCCAGAATATATTTTCATATTTAAGAAAAAAATCATTTTATGTGGTCGGTAAAAGTTATACCAAATAGCAGTGACCTCCAACTAGTAAGGTAGAGAAAGGTATAGTTTCAAAGAAATTAAGTTACTGAACACCTGAAAATCCTATTTGTAAGATGAAAGGTCTCAGTGTTTGCAAAGTCTCTGGTGCTTAAGGAGACAAAGTCAGTGATTACTAATTTTTTTACAGATTATGCTCAAAATATGCAATCCTATAGTCCATTCATAAAGAATACTTGGCAACAGAAACTCTCACTGTGTATACAAATAAAATCTGATTAGGAACTTGGATGACAGTTACCTCCCCTTGTTTTGTAAAATATAATTGTTTTGAGTTACAAATCTGCACCTTTAGGGAGAAAAATCCCAATCTTTTGGCAAAGAATATCTAAATGTGAAGTGTTTATTCCTCATGCTCATTACTACCTAATTTAAATATATTTAATACAGCAGTTCTAAGGTGATTTCACCAATGTGTTCTACAGTTAATTACCATTTATCTTCAATTAGAACCACCTTCTTTTTCTGGATTTATAGAAGTTAGTAAAAGGAATAAAATGAGCTCTACTTCTTATTTTTATCTACTTAAAAGGAACAGCAAGTCATTTATAAATTCTAAGAATAACATCTACATAGGAAACACCACTTCATAATGATGAACAGGACAGTGTTCATGCACTCATGTTAGGACTCAGACCCATTTTCCATTGTACCCACAGCCTAAAGTGGTATCACGGATTGGCAAAAAAATCTCAATTTGATTGTCACAATTTTCTCCAGGTGTCTTACTCACCCATAGTGGTTACTAAATTAATAAAGCATTTCAAACAACTTCTTGTATGCAGCTTTTTGCATACATTACTCCATGTTGACCAGAATAAAAGCTTGAATCCAATTCTTGCATATAATGTAAGATTATGAAAATTTATTCTCCCTCACATTCTCTTTCTTTCTGTGGCTGGTCTGTTTAATAATAATTGCTACCAAATAAGAAAAGCAAACAAGCAAAACTTAAAATAAAAGCAATAAACCAACCAACCAAACAAATAAAAAAACCCTAGAAGAAATATTTTTAGTATAAAATATCAAGTATATGAGACATGTATGCATTCTGTCAGTTTGTGTGAAATACTCAATTTCAAGTAGATCTGGAAACATTTGAGCACAATTTGTAATTCATTAGTGAAAATGGAGGAAAGTGATCTGCTAGACTCATACAACTGACAGCAGTAAGCATATTGTATTGTCATTGTTCAAACTTTGCAAGCTATTTTGAATGGAAGAAAAAAAAATAGCTGCAACAGAATGGTGCAGTCCCAGGGTAATTTTTTCTCCTCAAAGGCACGGCAGTAAAGCCATTGTGACATGGATGAAGCAGTTCCACTGCTCAGAATATCTTTCCTAGGGAGTCTAACTCTCTGATTCATTGCCTACATATATGCTGGTAGTTCTTTCCTCAGTTTTCTAGTTTCCGAAGTCCTTCAGCCCCTAACTTTCCCTATAGATTTCATGGAAAAGCTGGTTGTCTCTCTCAAAATAATGGATTTTGCTTAGGCAAGAATACTGACGCTGCTCTTGTAATTTCTGTCTTGTTGCCACAATTATGATGATGATGGTGATAATAATGATAATAATAATAATATTAATAATAATAATAGTAACAACAACAACAGCAAGAATTCCTTCAGGAAACTGAAGAATACAATCAGTGTTAAACACTGTACCCTAATTCTGGAAGTGGTGCTAAGAAGTTCTGTGATTTGCCTTATGTTTTAGATCATGATGTTATGTATACCACACAAGTATCTTTCTTAGGACAAACACAAATTATTTAACACAATAGAAATATTTAATAGAACTGAAACAATGCCCAGCTAAATAGATAGTAACAGAAACAGATAACATCAATATAATCTATGAGATTAGTGTCTAAGTGTAAAGCATATGTAAAATCCTGTCCTGAAAACCTTTTGCTTAAAATGAGGAATTCAGAGGGTAGGACCATCCTGTGAGAACATTTGAGAGCTTGTGGTAAAATGAGCACTGGTGAGGCAAGTAAGCACTTCCTCATCACTGGTGAGGCCATACATCAAATCCTGTGTCAAGTCCTGGGCCCCTCACTACAGGAAAGACATTGAGGTGCTGGAGCACATCCAGAGAAGGGCAGCAAAGCTGGTGAAGAGTCTGGAGCATAAGTCTTATGAGGAGCAGCTCAGGCTCTTCTCCCAGGTAACAAGGGACAGATGTGCCAGTGGAGGTTCAGACTGGATATTAGGAGAAAGTCTTCATTGAAAGGGTGGACAAGCATTAGAACAGATTGCTCAGGGAAGTGGTGGACCCACCCCCCCATAAGTGTTCCAAATACATGGGAATGTGGCTCTTAGGGATATGGTTTAGCACTGAACAGAGTGGTACTAGGTTAATGGTTTGATGATCTTCGAGGTCCTTTCCAACCTTAAGAATTCTGCAATTCTAAGTGATTATATCTAGATCTTATTATGATAAGCTATAGGTGAGAATTTGAACCACCTAGGGCTACTAGAGCCAAAATCAGTGGTTCACATTTATTATACCTGCAACAAATTGGAGAAAGTCCTGATACAACTCTTGGAGTTCTTCCTTAACTATTACTGCTAACTCGGAGAGTCTTTGTACTTTTCATCCAGTGTAACTTTGGTGGGATGTCTGAATGCATTCAAGTTTGTCATTGTGCATTCTTTAAAGGAGTCTCTATTTTGTAAGAGTTACCAAGACCCAGGGGATAGAAATCTCAATTTTCACACAAATTGCTCGGCTACATATACTTAGACAAAGGAACATTTATGCAGCTCTAATGTGAGAACACCACAAAGGAACATTACACACCATAATGCCAGTCTGTTCTTCTGTGATTCCATGATATTTCTTTGAGCTTTGTGTAAGTTGTAAATGTACTTAGTATCTTTTATATTAAATTATTGTAGTATTTATAAAATGAAACATTTAAAATTACATAAGAATATTTCAAAAACTATTTCTCATGATGCAGTTTGTTTTACTGTGCACTGAAAAATTCTTGAATGGTTTCAGCCAGGACAGGGTTAATTTTTGCAGTAACTTGAAAGGGGTATGCCTAAGGCTGGTATGTTATTCTATATCACTTCAGGTCATTGTTGGGAGCAGGAGGAAATCAAGTCTCTTTCAGGGGGAAGTGGTTCCTTCCAGTCAAGAAAGCCTGACAAGGAAAACTGTCTAGTATTTGTTTATTTTCCTGGGCTTTCCATGTAAATAGTTTCTCTTATACATTTTGTTATTAATATTGTTGTTATTGTTAATTTCCTTATCTCATTGCTGTTTCCAGTAATTTTTTTCTTGTCTCAACTCTTTATCTTTGCTTTTTGTGCCTCCTGTTGGAGGGAGGGGAGGGGAAGAGGCAGCATGGTTCCAGTGGCAGCACTAAATTAGGGAATATGGTTCCTAACCTACAACAACTGGGAACAAGTTAGAAAGAAAGGAAAAAATTAATCAGATAGAACTAGTAAGATAGAAACAAGCAATTCATCACTTAAAAACCTGTGGATATTTCAGTCAATCACAGCAATAAATATCTAAAGCAATGACTGCTAACAGATAGTTTCACTTTGCAGAACACAAAATGCTATACATTAAAAAAGTTACTGTAAAGATGAGCTTCTTATTTCCAAAATATATGGCTGTGGTAGCACCTTTTTGCGTTTATTTGGGGGAGGTTGAATTTGACAAGATTTTTATTAAAAAGTGTAAGAAAATTTGGGGGTATAATAAAATACATGCTAGTCACAAGTAATTTTTCATACACCATCATCACTTTCTTGTTGCATTTTCATCTGCTTCTAGGCACCTACATCATACTTCTGATCCTATTCATTTTGTCATTAACTAGGTTACTGGGTAAAGCTGTACAGGGGAAATTTCATTCTTGAATCAGAATTAATCAACTTGGGATGGGTCCTTCTGAGATCTCTAGTCCAATTGCTTGCTGAAATCACTGTTCGCTATGGGGTCAGACCAGGATGGTTAAGTTTTTGTCCGGTTGGGTCTGGAAAACCTCCAAGAACAGAATAGTTCTCATATCTGATGGAACATTTAAAATATAATGTGAATAATATATTGGTTTACTTATAGTAAATGTCATTTCTTGTGTCCTGAGGAAAAAGGAAAAAGAGAAGTTGAACAGCAAACTTTGTCTTTTATTTTCATTTGACTAAAAAATGCATAAAAATGCTTCAGTGTTAAATAAGACCATTACATACAACATAAAACATGCCTAATAGAGAAGAAAATCAAAACTACTACTACTACTATTACTACTACTACTACTATTACTACTACTACTACTATTACTACTACTACTACTATTACTACTACTACTACTATTACTACTACTACTACTAATGATAATGATAATAGTAGTAATAATAATAATAATGAATTTTAATATTAGTGTGTCCTGGAGGTATTCATGTTATAGACTGATTTGGAATTAAATACGATTTTGGTTTTTTACACAAAGCTATACTTATATTGCTTTAGAGTGACGATAGAACATTTTTTTCTTTATGCCTTTAACACATAGCACAGCTCTTCAAATTTCCCTTATTTCAATTTTATTTTACATGCCATTTTATATCACAATGTAAAAATAATAAACAATGACTATACAGGATAAAACATATTTTTTTTATCTGTGAGTGTGTTTGTGTAAATATAGGAAATACAGGAAATATACACATATTATATTCAGTGCAACATACCACTACAATTCTTTTCTCCATATTGATATGTACTAGTTCAAATGAGAGATACATTGTTTCCTAGAAATTTGTCCTTCACATACAAATTTTCAGTTATCTTTTAATTTTAGAAGTTTTCCTCAATTTTAGTAAAGTAATTGATCACACTTAATCCTACGTTCTTAAAATCAAAGTTAAGAAGTCATAGATATTGAATTGGTATTTGCAGCTTGCCCAGCTATAGTGCAACGATATCACATTGCCTCTGTGCCACATTACCCCTGTGCCTGTCACTGCCTGACAAACCATGGCCCTCTGGGTGCACGGGGTTTTGACAGGGTGGGGTGTCTGGGCACCACTGCCAGGCTATTGCTGGCAGCCTGGGAGCAGGAAAGGTGTAAAGGGAAACCCAAGTAGAGC
>VYXF01007125.1:501547-547293 GCA_013397295.1 Polioptila caerulea
AAATTTGTCCTTCACATACAAATTTTCAGTTATCTTTTAATTTTAGAAGTTTTCCTCAATTTTAGTAATGTAATTGATCACACTTAATCCTACGTTCTTAAAATCAAAGTTAAGAAGTCATAGATATTGAATTGGTATTTGCAGCTTGCCCAGCTATAGTGCAACGATATCACATTGCCTCCTCTGGAAATATTGACAACTATGTTAATTTTCTTATGATGTTTCCTATATTCAGACATGAATTAATAGATTTTATTTGCACAGTCTTCAGGTTTATCTTGTTCTATATTCCTTTTTTGTAAGTTTATTCAACTGTCAACTAAATCTTAATTCTTACCTGCTATATCTTTAGGTGTAGCTCGATTTCTTCATTCTATATTTCAGTAAATATTTCTGTCCTCAGTAGGGGGTTGACCCAGCTGTGCACTGACCCAGCAGTGCAAAGGCTCAGCCTTACTATGGCCTGATCTGGGTGTCACTGATTTAACCCCCGTGCTGGGGCCAGTGGCTGCTGCCTGCTCTGCTCCAGCTTCAGCTCCAGGGTGGCCCCACCGGGGAAGGGGTGACACCCCTGTGCCTGTCACTGCCTGACAAACCATGGCCCTCTGGGTGCACGGGGTTTTGACAGGGTGGGGTGTCTGGGCACCACTGCCAGGCTATTGCTGGCAGCCTGGGAGCAGGAAAGGTGTAAAGGGAAACCCAAGCAGAGCCCAAGACCAGGGGAATAAAAAAGTGTCGGTATCATGTTCCTTCAAATAAAGAGAAGAAAGAAATCATACTCCAGTCCAGACCTAAGTTCAAGTATCTAAACAACAGTGCAAGCTACAGGTGATGTTTTTATATTTTATCCCTCTGGTTCTTGTATTCACTTTTAAATTAAATGGGAAGATATAGTTCTCAAGAGCCATGCAAATGTTATCTACGATCCCAAATTGATATTTAATAAAAGCAAATGTTGTCAAAATTTCAGACCAAGGAAATTAATTTTTTAATTGTTTAATTACTTTGCTTCCTGTGGTCTAATCTTATCTTGTAAAGTTCTCTGTAGTGGAAATCAAACCTTGTCTAAACAAAGAAAAAGATACTTCGAAATAGGTGTCAACCTCTCAAATTTACTGCAGTCCAATCAGCAGCAATTTAATTTGACTTGAAATAGGTGAGATAATTTCCTGAAATAAGTCTATTAGTGACACAAAGTACAATAGAAATAGAAAATCTAAATCCCTGGTACTAGGTCACTAAGCTATAATAAATCTTATTTAAGATGAAATCAACAAAAACAAGCTCAGTGACCTTATCAGCCCTAGTTTTCCATGCACTACACAGAGAAAACTTTTGTTAACAGATTATTTACTCATAACAGGCTAAATGAGACAATGTTAAAATGATTGAAAGGACCTTATGCTTTTCACAAGATTAATGTCAATGCGACAGAATGAGTACTTGTTCTTTGCAGTCAGTTCCTATTTTTAAGTATGTTTTTAGATTTGTAAGAAATTATTTAACAAATAACTGATTTTCTTTCTGTAACTGGAATATGCTCTGCAACATGGCTTTTAATATTTCTGCTCATGTCTAATTTGTTAATTTTCATTCCTTAGATTTTTCCTATAGATTTTTTGTTAATATGCATAATTGCCTTCATTATTAATTATATATATGATAAACCTATCAATTGATCTTTTGATTCCTATCTATTATGAAATCTCAAGGAATGGTCACAAGTAGTTGTCAATAGTCTTAAAATATTTTATATCAAAATTGACTTGAACAAGGGAACTAGGTGCTGCTGAGCAATTATAAAAAGAAATCTCTCTTTTTCTCTCAGTTCTTTCTATTTTCAACAGGATGTAAAATTTTCTGTTACCAGAGAAATACCAACTTTCTTTTTCTTTTTTTTTATATATCATGTATAAATTAGCATAACATGCTGATTTATTATTCTTTTCCATTTTTGAGTATGCTCTCAGCAATCAATTACTTTTTTATCATGCATTTGTTTTTCTTTTCCAGGTAGAACATTTTTAACTTTATTGTTGCACAAAATCTTGTTTTCTTCCTTTTCATCTATTCAAACTAGTCAATTCTCATAAATTGGTACCTTGAATTTTTAATCTTCTCCAACAGCACTAAAATATTTTTATTATCTCCCATAAAATTAGAAAAAATAAAAAGAAAAAGAAACAGAATTGAAGAGTCTTCATCTTCCTCAGTCTTTAACCCTCATAACAAAGTAATTTTACATTTGGTATATAGAGATTTTATATATTCTTATAATATATAAACTTCNATAGAGATTTTATATATTCTTATAATATATAAACTTCTGTATTATAATAATATATTTATAAGTTCTATTATATTTATAAGTTCTATTATATCTTCTGCATCTGATATGAAGTAAACAAGCCAGAATATATGTATTTTCAAACATCACATCACACCATATTTGGGATGGTGATTCCATCACTTCCCTGGGCACCCTGTTTCAGTGCACCTGGTCACCCTTTCAGTGAAGAAAGTTATCCTAATATCCACTCTAAACTTCTCCTAGTGCAGCTTGAGACCGTTTCCTCTCATTCTGCCACTTGTTACCTGGGAGAAGAGACACACCCNATATGTATTTTCAAACATCACATCACACCATATTTGGGATGGTGATTCCATCACTTCCCTGGGCACCCTGTTTCAGTGCACCTGGTCACCCTTTCAGTGAAGAAAGTTATCCTAATATCCAATCTAAACTTCTCCTAGTGCAGCTTGAGACCGTTTCCTCTCATTCTGCCACTTGTTACCTGGGAGAAGAGACACACCCCTACCTCATGACAACCACCTTTCATGTAGTTGTAGAGAGTCTCCTTTTCTCCAGGCTAATCAACCCCAGCTCCCTCAGTCACTCATAGAACTTGTGCTCCAGACCCATCACCGGCTTTGTTGCCCTTTTCTGGAGTTGGGAGCCTAACACTGAACACACGATTCAAGATGCAGGTGAAAGTCTTGATGAAAGATGTGAAAATCTCCAGATTAGGATGCAGTTGTAGAATTGTGCAAATGAGCTCCTAGAAAAGCTGAGGCATCACCAATTGTGAAGTGAGTTGAATATAAAGCAGGAATTGGAAGAGGCTGCTGAATTCTTCTAATTAAATGTGAGACAGACTGATCCTTCCCATGAATGGATGACTTGAAATAGGAAGAGTATAATTTACTTCTTTTCATCTCAGTGTCACTCTTATTAGTCTGTATTAATCTTCTCACATCTGTGGCATTTCCTTGCCTCCTGCAACATTCTGTCAAGTGTGGGAGCCTCCAGGTTGCCATCAATACATTAATGCCCCCCACATGTGTGAGGTACTTTTTTATTTGATGTGTGAAGGAATTGTTTCTAGCAAGGTAAAATGGTCTGTAAAGCAGAGCTCAAAGAGGTGGCTTCAGCCCAGTAACACATCTGGCACACTCTGAGCTATGAAAAAGTTTACAGGTGACATTTTAAGCAAAATACTTGTTATATGGTATTATAGTCTGTCTCACACCAACTTTACAGAACATTTGGTTGTATTCAGTAAGATTATTTTAATTAAAAGTTTTCATACCTTGAAAAAGGATTGAAAAAGGATTAACAAAGAAGGCAGGTTTCAAATTAAATGACAGTCATATTGGAAGAGAATGACAGACTTTCTAGGATACAATCATAACCAATTGCCAACCTTTTGTGTCTAGAGTGCAACAAATTGTAAATTTAGTATATTTTGCTCATGGAAATAATTTAAATGAAAATGTTTATTCATATCAGGGGGATTAATCCACTGATCTTAAGGGACTTATGCTAGGGATGTATTACTGATATATTAGGGATGTACTATTCAGGGGGTATTAGAATATGGATGCTGAATTTAAAGAAGAAATTTTAACATCTGAATGTAAATTATTTTCTGTAAGAACTACCAAAAATATTTTGAGTTTGTGCATTTTGGCAGGAAGACTCGAGGTCCTAATATTGAGAAGGTTATTTTCTTTGTTAGAACTAATACTTAAAAAAACCCCTTTTTTATCTTTCTTTTTATTTAATTAATTTTTCTGTGATACATGTGTTCATTTTCATCGTTAAGCCCATTGTACCATAATTACTGTAACAGCTATAGTTTTTATACGCTGCAAATCTCAGAAATTCTTTCTAGGGTGGGAATACCAAAATAGACTTTTACCCTCTAGAGATGTCTGAATCTTTTAGCACTGGCAGGGCTAAAGGTTCATGTTTCCTGTTAATATTGCTTAAGGTTTCCTAGTAGGGGCAAAATACGGAGATACCATTAAAAAGCATTCCTGTTCTTTCCAACAATCTTACTTGGCGGAATCTAATCTTAATTATAACTCTTGATACGTGTTTTTTGAATAAATTAGACACAAATTTGCAAAGGAAATATAATTTTTAGTTTTTCAACAGATTAGGTTGTAACGGAAGCACAGGTGTATATGGAATTATTGTCAATGATTAACTCATTCCAGAGTGTTCTCTTTTACACTGTCTCAAACCAAGACCCTGGAGATGGCTGAATATCCTGCCCATGGGAAGCAGTGAATAAATTCCTTGATTTGCTTTTCTTACGTATGTGGCTTTTGCTTTAACTATTAGACTGTCATCTCAACCAATACGTTTTCTTATATTTAGCTTTTGTTTCTTCCCCCCATCCTGCTGTGGATGCATGCAACTGGCTGTGAGGTGCTTGGCTGCTTCCCAGGCAGTGGGCAGTAACTGCCTACAAACAGACCTAGGTGCATGTTGTTTGTCAATTAGTATTTTGTAAAATACGAATATTTTAAGATCTTCAGATGGAAATTATGGCACTTACAAGCATAAAAGTGCATCACCATATCATTCCCAGTGAATGTCTTAAAAAAAAATAATTTTGGAGTTTTGTGTCTTGCATCGTTTTTCAAAAGCCTCTGCATTTCAATTTCATTTTGAGAAATTAGACCACCAAGACACATCATTTTAGTTCTGTAGTCTTCTTATAGAAAACCTATGCTATTCAACTTCCAGATAACTGTGTAACACATTTAATCTTGAAATTTCAATTTCTCCATTGCTTGCAAGCTAGTACTTAAAGCCTTCTTGCCTTGCCACAATTACAGATGTCATCATTTTATATTTATCAATTTTCATTATATATGTCAATATAACTATCATTTTTGATATTTACACTATAGTTAATTCCAGTTGGGTATTCTTTATTGATGAATATCATGAACTAGATGAACAATCTATGTAACTAAACGCAGTTATGTGTAAATATTAATATTAATAAATATACTGTTAATTGGTTTGAGTTTAGAATTTTAAACTTAGTTGCATTTTCTGGATTTTTAAACAGGTGATAGATGTGAAGTAAATATAGATGAATGCATGTCTTCTCCTTGCTTCAACAATGGAAGTTGCATTGATGGCATCAGTTCCTACAAGTGTCACTGTAAGAGAGGTTTCATTGGAGCAAACTGCGAGATAAATGTTAATGAATGCTCGCCAAATCCTTGTCTTCATGGCAGGTGCCTATTTTTATTTAACTATTATTATCTCCATGATAATGTACCTAACTAACAATATTTAAGACTTAATGATATGGGAAGTTTGATAAATATACTTTTAATTATGTTCTTCCATAAAGTAAGAGTACAAGCATGCTTAAAGATGACAGATGTTGCCTGCTAAAGCTAATGTAATATAGTGACATTATCTCAATTTCTCTTGCATATTTGTTCATTACCATAACTAGTATTCAGTAAGTGAGGATTAATTAATGTTTAATATACTTAAAAGCAAATCTTTAGCTGTTGCATGCCAACAGCTGAAATGAGAAGATGTCTTCTAATGTGACAATCCGAATCCTTACAAAATGCCTCAGCACCCATAATGTACACATTTGAAATCCATTATAAAACTATTGAAAATTACCATGGATTACAGTAGGTTACATCAGACCACTATTTTGAAATGCCTGGAATGATATTACTTGTGCTGAATCTGGAATTACAGAGCTTCACCTGAATAACACTGTTTTGTATTTCAGATGCATAGATCTCATTGATGGGTATCGATGCTCTTGTGAACCAGGATGGACCAGCTCAAGATGTGAGATAAATATTAATGTACGTTTTCAAAATGTTTTTTTAATTATAGGGGAAAGGGTAATATATTGTTGAAACTCATCTTTATTTAGTTAACCTCCAAAGTCAGTATATTGAAAATGTATGACAGAAATTCAGTTGTTCAAAATCCATCCTGAAAAGTGCATTATTTTTTGCTTACATGACAGTACATTAGAAAAGACCATAACAAAATGTCGAAAGAAGTTTAAAGGTGAAGTGGGAATGATAAATCTGGAATAAGCCACAGCAAGCTAAGCCGACATTACGTGAATATCATTTTTCCCTCAGATCGGGATGAATAGTATAATTACCTAATTTGCATGTTTGAGTCTCATTTGCTATAGTTTAGCTGCATATTTGAATAGTAAACCTCAAGGTGCAATGTTCTACACTGAAAGTTGCCATGACTTGTCTTTAAATTTCAAAATCCATGCAATAGTAGAATTCTATAGTTCAAAATCATGGGATACTAAATACACTGCCCACTTCATCCTCTGAAGTTCAGTAAGTTTTTTGTTCTCATGGGAAATGGCTGTGGACAAGAAGGGATCCATATACATAAGTCTGTGCTCTGCAGATTCCCATGGTCAGCAAACCAGTTTATAGAAGGTGACTCCATCTGGCAGAGCAATGAACAGAGTTTACAATATTGACTGCACTTTGCAGAAAGTATTGAATTGATTTAGACTTTTTTTAGTTTTTCTGGCAGAATTTAATCTGATATTGGGATATGATCCTTTTAAATGTATTTGATCCCATGAGAAAATCTGGCATGAGAAAGTTTGGCATGAACCTTCCTTCAGGCTGTCTGGCTCCTAATATTGTGCTACTGAATTGCCAAAAAACATTCCAAAATATTATAGAAACTTCTTATTAACTTATGTATGAATTCAAGGACTTTTAATAATTTTTATCTACAGCTTAAAATACCATATAACTAAAAATGTGTCATATTACATAAAGGAAGTATGGCCCATAATTTTTTTGCTGAAAATCCATGAAAGTCTCATGGAAGTCTCTCACAAGGTGCAATTCTAGCTGGAATATTAGCTTCCAAACTCTTTTACAGAAAGAAAAGGCCAGAAAATAAGTAATGCATCTCTACAGAATGCCCATCATGATATGATAAGATATTGCAAATCTGTATGTTTATCAGGTGTTGCCAATGCTAATACAGAATACCCTTGGGTAATATTTTCTCCTGAAGCATCCACAATTTACAGTTTTCTCTATTTGAAGAGAACAAGAGATTAAATGACCTGTAGACAACATCATAAAATTAATTCAAAAGATAATCATATTTCATGGTGAGATATTTGAAAATGCACAGATTAGAAATTCACAGGAAGAAACAATATACATATACCTTTGACAGATAAGTCTGTCAGAGTAACAGCTTCATTTTTTGATAGTCATTCTATTTGCATGCAATGTGATTCCCAGATTACACTATGCTGCAAATGTCATATTTTAAAGGCTCCATCATTGCATTCATCCTACCCAGACATATATAATGCCTATGCAACTCTTACAGTGATCAGCTAGGCTTTCTGACTATGTAGGGGTATACACATCACAATAATCATAGTAGGCTTATGCTATGTAATTGGTTTTCTTTTTTTTCTAAAGTAGCTTCAGCCATTTCCTTTGTTTTAAAAAATAGTCATGACTTAATCCAATATACATATTTACTTTTTTCTTTCTTTCTTCACTTGAAGGTACATTTCTTTGTGTTAAGGGCTATGCAATTTCATTTGTTGTGGGAGCCAAAATTTTGTTTAGAAGAGGGTCTGTATAACAGGCCAGGGGCTGCTCCATGATGGAAACAACCCATTTTAGTCAGCTCCAGCCAATCAACTGCAGGGGACAGTTGAGCCTCTCACTCAAGATGATGGTACCTTTGTAGAAATGTATTTAAGAAAGAATAGAAAACGCTGTTAAGCAGAGAAAGGAGTGAGGGGAGAAAGAAGCATGAGAAACAACCAAGCAGTAACCAAGGTCATTGAAGAAGGAGAGGGAAGAAGAGCTCAAGGTGCTGCAGCAGAGAGCTCCAGTTGGAGCTGTAGCTCCAACTAAAGAAGATCATGGTGGAGCAGGTATTTGCCAGTAGTCCATGGAGACAACCATGCCAGAGCAGACATCTGCACTTCAGCCCACATAAGACCCCATGCTGAAACATGTGGATATGCCCTGAGAGAGCTGCAGCCCATGGAGTGCCCTGACAGGAGCACTCCATGGCTGCAGCAGTGACAGGCTGGGGGCAGGAACTGTGACACGTGGAGAGGAGTCCATGCAGTAGCAGTTTCACCCTGCAGCACATAAAGAGGACCCACACTGAAGCAGGGAAAAAGTAGGAGAAGAAAGGAGCAGCACAGAGGAGCTGGTGCGAACTACAATCTCTCTCTCCCACCCCATCTGCACTTCTTAGAGTAAATTAGGAGGTAGAAAATTTTGAAATTGAAAGTGAAGTTGACCCTGGTAAGAAGTGATGTGTGGATTTAGGTTTTCTTTCTGTTTCTTGCTGGCCCAAAATCTATTTCTATCTCCACGAATGTGAATTATTATTTTACCCATGTCTGTTTCGCCTGTTACAGTAAATGATAAGTGGTCTCTCTGTCCTTATCAATCTAGGAGCTTTGTCATCTTATTTTCTTTCCTTGTCACGTAGGAGGAAGGAGAGAATGGCTGGGTAGTCATTACAAGGTCAGCAACTAAGATGATTCAAATACCCAGTCTAAAAATAAAATATGTGTGTATATGTATTTCCCTGGGCATATTTGGATTTTTTTTCATTACATTTTACCCTGGATTTTTTCTTTTTACTTTTTTACCCTGGATTTTTTCATCACTACCTATGTTGCAATAGTTTCAAGAAAATAGAGTTTTCAAGAAAATACACTCCAAAACTTTCTCTGGTTCCCTAATACTTTTAGGTGTGAAATAAGCACTATAGTTAGTGCTCTGTAGTTACAGCCTATAACTTTTGCATATCAATTATGGAGTGTGTATTTTGGAACTTCCCTATCTACTACAGTTTTCATTGCTTTTTCATTTATGGAATTCACTCAAGAATGAGTAACAGTAAAAATACATGTACTATATTAATCAATTTCAATTCAAATTTTTCCCTTTGAAATTTTCATTTTTTAAAATGGTAAAATGAATGTACATAATGAAAAATTGATCTTTTCTATCTGATAAACACAAGTTAATAATATGTGCAGTAATAGTAATTATGGTTAGTAAAAGACATTATTTACTTCTTTTGGCTTTTTTCCTTTCTTTGCTGTGATAGATGAGACATGATTGACAGATGTGCTTCTTCCATGCTCAGTTAAGACACTCTCATCCTGTCAAGAAGGAAGCAAAAAGCGTTTTGAGTTTTTACACAGGAGAATATTCAGCTTGTTGGTGCTTTGGCTTGTATCTGGTAGAAAGCTGTGATCAGACTGCATCCTAGAGTTGTTTTGTTTTATCTCATTTTAGCAAACTTTTCTCTCTATTTTCATAAAAGATAGAAACAAGTGGTAAATCAGGAAAATCAACTAATATTCTGCACAAAGGCACCACAGTTTATGCACATGCAGAGGCTACTTCAAGCAAAAAAATATTTATTCATCAGGACTAGACAGATTGCCCAAAAGACATGGGTATGGCAAACATTGGTGGATGTAACAAAGACCCTCAGATAAGGTGGATGCTCTTCATGCCTCTCTGAGACTTTGTCATGCTCCTGAGTATTTTTACGTATTGCTAACTAGTTTGAAAAGCATTTGGTAAAGTAAGTAATTTCTTGAAAGAAGATAAATTAAGTTTAACTTAGCAAAAAAGAAAAATAAAGGGGTTAGGCACAGATGCAGATGGATAAGTCTCAGAGCAGGAGAGGGAGATACCCCCTTTATTCTGCAAAACACAATATCTGTAATTTCAGATCCACTGGACAATTTCAGCATGTATAATACTTCAGAGACATCCTGGCCATGACATAGGAATTTCATTTTAAGTCAGAGTGACTGCATTAGAGAGTCTTTTAAATAGAAAGTAATAGGAAAAATAGATAATATAGATTGGAGAAGTAAAGAAGTGGATAAAACCTCCTACAAGAATGTTGAAGAGGAATTTTACCCCCAAAGTGCTAAGCCCTCTGAGGACATTCAACTGACAGGCATATTTCTAATCTCTTACATGAGAAAATCCAATCAACTGATATCATAGTATGATCCTGCATCACAGATACTCTAGCAACAGAGTGTATCCTAAAACCCAGGAATATTACATTATTATATTCTGTTTCAGGAAAATAAACTATGTAAAAGTGAGGCCCACAAACATATTAACAGCTATTAAACAAATAATGTTAAAAGCCCAGGTAAAATATATGCTATAGCTGAAAAACACAAAGTTCAAAGGCCCTGACTAGCTTAAGAAGGCAACTTAAGACTGTCATAAGGAAAAAAAAAATGTCATTTGAATAAATGGAGAGCTTACCCATTTGGAAATGATAAAAAAGTTTTCAAAATATATTAATTCAAATGTTGGCAGGAACTTCAAAAACCTAAACCAAAAATTTGAAAGTGTCTAGTAAAGAGCAGTCTAACTTCGGAAAATTTCTTCATATCTATCAAAGTCTGGAAGCAGGGAATTGGTGGGATTGCTTGACGGCAAAAGTGCAAAATGTCCACTCAAACAGAGTTTGAGTGAAAGTTAGTAGTGAATTCTTTGCCTTTGACAAATGCCAGGAGTACCTCACAAAACAGCAAGAGGGAAAAGGTGGCAGATAAGCTTAAGTGTAAAGTAATATTCTAGGGAGAAATAGCCTTATACAACTGAATTCAACTATTAATTATTAAATACAATACAATTCAGGAGAAAAAAATTGAAACAATCATTGACAATTCTCTGAAGTCATTGTCTCAATCTACAGTCAAAGTAAAGCATAGCAAGAAAAACCTGCTGGGCATGATCAGGAAGAGTGTGAGGAACAAGACAGAGGACATGATTCCCCTGCTACATAAAACTAAGGTGGGCTCATGCATTGGTCACTGTGCACAATTCTAGACCTTGCACCTTAAGGAGCACAAGTACAATTAGAGAAGCTATGGAGAGTAACAAATATTATGTGAATTTCCTAGCTGATATATAAGGAGATATTTAAAGGACTGAAACTATTCCTTTAAAGAGGGGAAAGCAGAAGAAAATGTAATTAAGATTTAGAAAACTACTGCAGAGTAAGATAAATGGAAAATCTCTTCCTCATATTCTGTAGTGAAGAACAGACACCTGGGGGAACATGATAAAAGTAAACAGAGAAATATTTAGAGAAAACAAACTAGTTTCTTTCAGGAAGCACAGAACCCCTAGAAATTGCTGCCCCAAAAGGCTGAGGAGTCAGATCATCTCTTAGTAGGTTCAGAAAAATTAGGTATGTCACAGACAACAGGTTTATAAGTGAATTATAAATTAATCAATCAGGGAAATACAGTTTATCAGGACTGATTAGACAGTTCTGTCTGCTGAAGGGAGGATGCATGGGACATAGATTTTGCTAAAGTGGCTTTCCCTCCGCCACTACTATAGATAGAATACTGGGCCAGATGGAGCACTAGTCTGATCCAGAATGTTCCTGCTTTGTATCATCGTCTCAAAATTAGATTTATTTTTATTATTCTTTCTCTTCTCCTTGTGTTCATAACACAAAATTTGAAGGCAAAACATTCTTTTAATTTTGAACTCCTTTTGAATTATTTTGCGTAGAAAAAATATTCTGAAAGGTGGACACAAGTTTTCCCAGTTCATTCCTCAAGATGTTAGATATATATTGAATCTACCAGAAGAAAAAGTTTTGGGAAGTTAATAACTAAAAAAATATATACATGATTATATTAGCCACAAAAAATAGTGTAATAATTTCACTCATTTGAAAAATTTATTTATAGTTTTTTTTTAAACATCAACTGTATCTGGACCATTCATCTAAAGGTCTCAATATAAATTTCATACTTTTATATGGCAACAATATTATTGAGATTTAACCCAAAGTATACACACTGTAAAATTCGATGATTTTTTCAAAATCCAGATTCAGTGTGCATTAAAACTATGTGCATATTGCAATTCTGTACGTAAAAACCTTGTTTTAAAACATGAATTATCTTCTAAAGCATTTATTTACAGCCTTTTTTACTTTCTGCATGCTTTTGTTTTTTTTTTTTTTAATTTCATTCCAAACCCTTAGCCACACGGTTTTTGCTTATTAAAAATACCTTCAATTTTGATCTGAGAATAATATTCTCCTATCATTAAGTGAATGGAAGCATGCCACTTGAAAGCATCTTTTTTGGTGTGGTGCAATATATATCCTTAAATTCCTTTCTTATCCCTTTCTTCTCTCCCCTTACCTTCCACCTCATCACTGTAGTGGATTTGAATGAGTTATCTCATTCAAATGTTGAATGTGTTGAACAAATACATTATTTTGAAAAACTGAATTTTCACTATTTTTATTAGTTTGCCAAAATGTATTCCCTTGAAATTGTTTCAAGCTATGGATTGTGAATTTGGAGATAATATAATGAAATATGTAGAAAGTTGGGCTTTCTCAGAATAACCCCAATTCCAGACAGATGTCAGTATGGACCCACGGGTTTGGATATTGCAGTAGCATGCCTTGAGCAAAGTGCCTTTCTAGGTCACTTGTTAAGTGTCCAGATTTCAGAACAGTTCCCTGCCAGCAGAACCAGTGAACTGTGCTATGCCAAGGTGGACTCTCTTAAGGGACAGTAATTTTCTTTTGGTACAAACAAGATTTACTATGCCATAACATTCAGAGAATACGAAATACAGAGAGGAAATAATAAATTATTGTGCTCTAATAAATGTAGTGGATTTTGTATGACGTTGTTTGACCTAAGGATTCATAAGAAAATCTGCCCTTTAAAGAGCTGCATAACTAGAAATCTCAATATTCTTTCATTTTTTTGGTCTTATTTTTTAAATTGCCTTGCTATGCCAGGAAAATCAATAAGGACTTAAATTTACTTTAGACATAGTTTAGTAAAAATAAAGCCATAAAATCACCATTCTGTTCTCCTGTTGGAAATATATATATTCCATTCACTTACGTCTTCATGGAAATTAATACTTGTATTTAACTTTTACTTGCCTAGAGCACATGTTTTAGAGATGCCTTGAGCCTTTATTTTAAAACATAAAGAGGTGGAAGATCAACTTTTAGCAGCTTTACAGAGACTGATCCTCAGTAGTCAAGTTGAACCTTATCTCTTGCTGGATATATCTGGATTTGGGGAATCTACGTGGTTATTTTTGTATTGGCTTTCTCTGGGAGATAAATACTCAATTTATTAGTTTTTGTGAAAATAACTGTGCACTGCCATTCTCTCTCTCTATCAATTTTTTTGTTGATTATGTAAACCTGAGAAGACTCATGAGCCATCAAGAATTCTGGAACTTCTTATAGCAAAGAACTCATATTGGCTATTGCTTTTAATAGCTAGAAACAGATCTAAATGCCATAAATTTGTCTTATAAATTTGAATCCTTATATATTTTCAGCGGTATCATACAAAAATTATATATATGATGTAAAAATGGTTTTAAAAAAATTCTACCCTAAAAATTCTCTTAAGTGTTATTTTTCTTATATTTAACTTACTGTGAAGTATTTTAGCTAGTACTTAAATCATGTTATAGTCTACATTTTTTGACATGTTTTTTCATAAACAGATTCTAGAACTTGGCACAATGTCTCAGTTTCCACTAAATATAAAAAGAGAAATAATCATCTGTATTAGTAAGTCATAGTGTAAGACATAGTTCCCCTCTCTGAAGACTTTAGGGTAGAATTAGGAATTTTTTCCACAGCATTCCAATGGGAGTTCATGTTGATAGCTTGTCGATTATAATTCTTAAATCTTTTCCAAGTTCATTGCCTGTTAACAACACATAAATTCCAAGGATTCCATGTTAGCTCAAAATAGAGTCCATGCTTCACAAAATAACCCAACAAACTCAGAATAAGAAATGCCTCCTGAAAGGGACCCCTCCTGCTTTACTCCTAGGAGGTCAGATGTGAGAGAATTCAAAAGATATTTGCACAAGAATAAAGTGTATCAGACCAGTGAAGAGTTGATAAAAACTCTCTACAAATTGCATTATTTTTATTTTGTTTAATCATTTCTTTTCTTTGCATTGGAGCTTATTAAAGCCATCCATGTTTTGAAAGGTGAGCTGGGAAGGGGAGTATTGGTATGCTGTAAAGTGTGAGTACTGGGCATCCCTTATAAATGTGAGGAAGGTTTGGGAATAAGCAGAGTGCTCCAACTGAAGTAAATAAGGCTGGGGCATTTTGGAGTATCTGCTGACAGTGTAAGCAACCCCTTCAGCACAAGAAGATGAGCAGACAAGGCCTTAGGAGCAGCTTTTCTGTCCTGGTTTCCTTGTCTGTGTGTGGCTGTAGCCCTGGTTTGACTGAAACTGCCCTTGAACGGAACAAACAAAACAGAAAGGGAAAAAGGGCAATGATGGCCACAGGAAAGCTAGGCATTACAGCTCCATTTGGACAGGTTACTTGCTCTGATGGGACAGAAAAGAAAGTTTTACAGCCTATGAATGCCCAGGTGTGGTAAGTTCCCTTTGTCTGGCTGCCAGACATCCACACAGCCACTCCTGCACTCCCTCTCCTTATCCGGAGAGAGGGGGGAAATAAGAAAAGAAGCTTGTGGGTCAAGATAAGGGCAGGGAGATTGGTCATGGTCACCGATTATTGTCACGAGAAAAACAAACTCAGCCTGGGAAAGATTAATTTAAATTACTGACAATGAAAAACAAAAAGACTTTCCTTCCAACCTGCCAGAAAAGGTATTTCTGCAGAGGCTCCTCTCCACAGGCTGCAGCCTCCTTCAGGGCACATCTACCTGCTGTGGTGTGATGGTCACACATAGCAATGTGAATATCTGTTCCTATGTGGTCCTTTGTGGGCTAGAGGGAACCAACCACAATGGTCTCCTTGAAGATCTTCCCTGGGATCCCTGCTGGACACTGCCTCTCCTTCCTTCTCCTCTCACCTTTCAGCCTGTAAGTTTTTTTTTTCACACTTTTTTCTCACCCCTGTCTCTGATGCTATTCTGCACACTTTTATATGCATTATTTATATACATTTTATATGCACTGTTTTCTAAATACATTGCTGCTGCCCTGGCCATGGGCTCAGCCGCGCCCTGCGCTGGGCGGTTTGATCCGGCTGTGTCCGGCTGGAACCGGCTGTGTCTGGCTGGAACCGGCTGTGTCTGGCTGGAACCGGCTGTGTCCGGCTGGGCAGCCCCAGCCCGCCCTCACACAGAGCCCCCCTGCAGGTGTAGCAGAAGGGCTTTACAGGCAACCTCACCCCTGATAAGTCGCAGTTGTACTGGTTACCAAAGCCTTGCCCTTAATGGGTCACAGCTGTGACTAATAAAGATAGGTGTGACAAAAGGGGTGGGTTGGCTGGTCAGGGGGAGCTTGAGGAAGAGGGCTCAGAGAACGAGGGCCCAGAGAAGGTGAGGGGCCCTAAGGAAGAAGGAACAATCCTGAGAGACATGAAGGACAAAACAAGGTAGAGAGTTGCTACTATAAAAGATCAGCTCTGAGGTCAGTCTGGGTCTGATCTAGTTGGAGCCTGTAGTTGTAGTCAAGCAAGGTGAAAGTCTGCATTCAGGGTTTGCAAACCAATACGTGCAGTTACAGTCCATCTGGAAATAACCAGCAGAGTCTGCAGTTGGACCCTACAGTAGGAGCTTGCTGTAGTCAGAGTCAGGATGGCAAACCTGTAAAGAAGAATAAACTGGGACTCTTTTCACGTGCTTAAGTGACAGTCTGTGTCTTGGCTCATTTCTACTCCTAATGAGAGGTCTGTGGCAACACCCCAGTTCCCCCACCCACTGCAAGTGAAACCTTGCCCCGTGAAGCTATTTTAACAGGACTGCACCAGAGAGATACCTGAGCTATTGCAATCTCTTGTGTTAAATGAAGCCATCTGCCAGCCCTCCAACCGTGTGTTGCTGCTTGGGCCAGAGCGCAGCAGGGCGGTGAGGCCGGGTGGGTGTGAATTTGGAGAGTCTGGCACACGCACACAGGGCCCCAATGCTGCCGCGGCCTTAGGGAAGCCTTGGGCCTCCTGGTCACAGCTGGGTGAGCCCCAGTCACACAATGAGATTTTCAGTGTTCTCAGAGGAGACTGAAAGTGGGGCTTGGAAAAAATTGAGAAATCTGAGAGAATAGTAATCAAAATAATTACTTGACATTTGTAGGAAGTTCTGAGGAAATAAATACGTTGGGTACCAAAGCTGTCATTGTTATTGCCCCTTGACCTCTCAGTGTTATGACTGCCCAGTGGGACATGGAGGTCTCAGTATGTTCTCTGCTTTCTAAATGGAATAATTCTGATGAGAAGTCCAAAAGAGAGCTGAAAGTAATTTTGTGCCTTTTGGGGGTAGTTTAATTTTGGTATTCTTTTCTTTGTGGTTGTTTTTGATTGTTTTTTTTTTTTTTTGTGTTGGTTTTTGGGGTTTGGGTGTTTTTTGGGGGGGGGTTTGTGGGGGTTTGGGTTTTTTTTTTGTTTTTTTTTTTTTTTTTTAAATCCCTAAACATTTATTGCTAGCGAATTGTTAGTAGATGTTGTGTAAAGTCTTAAGAGGTTTGCTGTCTGATTAAGATTTGTCTCTGAAGCTTAAAAATAATTACTTTTTAAATTCCCATTAAAGTTTCAGATTTGAAAATAAGAAGGTACAAATTTAGCTATAAATAAGTTAGTAATTGTGACACTCCTATATATCAGCAAATTTTTGTTTTCAAAAAGCTAAAATGACCCATCTTTGTGAACATTATTCTTGTAGTTTTCATTTTTCTTAATTATTCAGAGGCAATTTTCCTCATCTGAGCTCTTTTAAGCTAGAAAAGGTTTATTAGGTTGGGAGTTGGGCAACTGAGGTGACCAAAAAAGTATTTCTCTCCTACCGTACTGAAGAAGAGAGGCAATGTTTCTAGGACTGTGAGTCTCTACTATTGTTGCTCTGATTTGGCAACTGTCTGGTTAGGGGTCATAGTTAAGACTCAATCTCCTATTATATAAAGGAAGACAAAGGGAAAATAGCATTGGTGTTTCAATGAACTTGTCTTCAGATAATCAGGGTGGCTGGGAATTCTCTGCAGAGCCAGCTCTCCACTAATGTCATGCTGTAAAGTCAGTCTCTGGTGGAATCTAAGATAGGTGAAACTTGGTAACAGCTGTCTTGCCGCTTCAGTTTGTCATCTCACATCCTTGTTCTTTAGACTACAAAGTGCAGCATTTGGTGGTAGTGTGGTAGCTCATTAGCTTTGGGATGGAATTATTTGTGGCATTTTTAACATAGTTCTGTCTTTTCACTGACACAATTTTCTTGCATAAGTTAAGAGCAGTGCAGACTAGCGCATCTCTCGTAATAGTTTACTCTGGTTTTTTGCAAGTCCAATGACAAACTTTTAGCTGAGCACATCAGAATATACTGAAAAGTGATAGGTGTATTTTCTTTCCTATGAAGTGTCTGACATTGTCCTACTGTAAAATCTTAAAAGAATAGTACATTTCACAGAAGAAAACAGAAAGGTTTTGCATTGTTTGCAACTTGGTACAACTGTGGTCGTGTACACGCAGCTGTGAACATTTGTCTGAGCTTTGAATTTACCTTAATTATTTTGATTTTGGTATTTTCTGGACTTTAACTTTTGAATCATAATTAGGTAAAAATTTGATCCATGAATTTATTCTGCAAATGAGAATAAATTTTGTTTGTTGTGTGGAATACGAGTGAACACAAATTAAGAAGACTAGACAAGCTAATGGAATAGAAAAAAGTTGGAGTTGGAACTGAGAATTGAGGGGTTTTTTATAAACAAAAAAAGAACACTACTGTCTGCCAACAAAAAATGTAATTAACATAGCAAAAGACTTCTTCTAGAATCTAGACACAGGAATTTTGGCAGTCTGTAGGACTATCTCTATCTTCCTGTGGGATATATAATTCAATTAGCTTATGTAATGCTCACTAATATATCATTCTATATACACCCAGCTGGAGAGCTTACAGGAAAATAAGTTGTTTTCTTGCAATTCCCCATGGATATCTGCATTTACATTCTGGCAAGGCTACTGTAGTGCCTGCAGGAAATGTGAGTGCCCTTGGATGTCCTAAAAGAATTAAACCTTCTAAAGATACAGGAATGTGAAAATAAATTTAAAATACTGGATTTAAGTAGACTATTTGGGTTGCAGCTGCAAAATACAACTCCTTTGGGATACAGGTAAAAGTTAAGTTCCTGTGATCAAGGGCAAACAGACATTTTTTTTTTTTGCACTGGCTACTGCACTAACTAAACTCTCCTGTAATTCTGGAGAAATATTAACTTGATGCCAATTTCTGTGGTTTGAATTTGATGATTCTACATTAACCTTATCAGAGGAAATTGTTATTATGTGAACGCATAAATATGCTTCTATTTGCAATATTCGGCAATAATTGATAGTGAGAACATTTATCATAAAATACTGATAAAAGGCTTGTATGCATTTTTCTATATAAGTAATTCTTTATTCTGTCCAGAATTGCCTTACAAATGTGTTTCTTTTACAGCAGTAGGCCCTAATGTAAAGAAATTAGAAGAAATAATTGTATAGACTGTGGCTTGAAAACATGCTTTAAAAATTTAATCATGAGGGAGATTACATACTTTTGGCTGTAAGACTGCTTATATAAAGCTATATGTGCATCTTTGCAAAATTAAATCGGAACAAGTATAGTGAGTATGATTTGTAATCAAAGGATCTCTGTATGAATAAAAGTTTGTGTCAAATTACAGATTTCTGTTCATCAGACAATAAAAAAAGTCCAATATTTTTTCTAATCTCCAGGTTCAGTGTCCTGCATTTGTTGAGATGAATTAGTAACTAATGTGTTTTAAAGATGTGTAATCAATGTATTATTATTTCCCTTCTCAGGAATGTGAATCTGCTCCCTGCATTAATGGAGGTTCTTGTCAAGATGCCATCAATGCATTTGTTTGTGCTTGCCTGAGTGGGTACACTGGCAGGTTTTGTGAAGTTGATGTTGATGTTTGCAGTGAGTCCACACTGAACTCAGTTCTTTGTTACAATGGAGGTGTATGTGTTGATGGACCTGGAAGAACATTTCATTGCAGGTTAGTATGAATACTGTCATATAATTGTTTTAGTTAATACACATAGATTTGTTACTATTTCAGGGTAGTACTGATGCTATGTGCACTATGTGAACTCAAATGGATTTGGTGCTCTATCTAGTGCTCAAAAATATTGTTATCTTAAACATATCTGCTACTACAGCAAAACATGAAAAATATTCAAATAAATAATGAGACTTAATGCCTTTTACACACTATGGAGTGGGGGGCAAAAGGACATTAATCCAGTATTGCTTAGAGTTGTCTTGTTTTGGGGATATGTCTTGGGATGTTTCAATTTTGTGGCTGGTAGATTAGAAAATAGGAAGCAGTGAAAGTGGTCCAGTAATGAGCGAGTGTCAGGCTGCCTTAACTGTGAGCACCACTGCCAGCTTCAGCTATGATGTATGTGATATTTTACTCAGTAGTACAATGAACACTTCAACTTTCCTTGAATTATGTGTGAATCAATTACATGAACAACCCTACAGGCTTCTTCCTGAAATGAATATGAAAAATACCCTTTGGGATAGTCCTTGAATTGTATGTTATCTGAAATATCTTTCTGTCTTCAAACCCTTGGTTTAAAAATAAAACAACTCATTGGAAATGAGAGGGATGCTGGGACTTGTAATTCAGTTCTATCCTGGCAGATTGCCACTGAGTCAGTGGTTCAGGAAACAGATTACCATCTGAAAGGATGCCCACCTAGCTTCCTTTGAATTTCAGCCTTTTCAGTTAAAGGTGCTGGCTGCCACAACAATAAACACTACGTGAATCAGCAAATTAATAATAAAGATAACATTGGCTCAGAGGGCCTTTCAGAAGACAATTCAATCCAATATACATATGATTGATATAATGAATATGTAATAGAAATTCTAAAGCCTTCTTATGGTATGTTCCAAGTATTCTGGGGGAGAGAAACTATTTACATAAAATACTCTGAAATTTCTCATTGTATTTAATCCACAGATGGCTCATCTCTACTTTTGCATCTTTTAGTCCCAGACTATTCAGTATGTTTAGCTTGGGATTTCAAAATGTAAGCATAACAATAATAAAAAATATTCTTCCTTCCCCACTAATTCTTTCATTGGCTTTTTTCAAATGTGCATTTCAGGTATTTCCTGTTGATTGGGTTCAGAAGTCATAGTGTCTTGGAAGGGTTATCTGTGTAGTGCCTTCAGCCTGATGAGGTGAAAATAATGTCAGCAATCCTATGACAGGTCTTGCCTTAGATTATATTCTTGAATATTGTAGCTTAATTGTACTTTTTCAGCTTTTTATAGCACATATAGTGTTTATAATTGTGGTTTTTTGAGGAAAACAGAGGAAACTTTTGATGTTATTCTGTCTTTTTCAATCTTTTTCATAATTTACTGTTATAATTTAATGTATTTATTGATACAAGTTTGTGGGTCTGAGAGGTGTGTAGTACCAAAAGTAAGCTTGACCCAATCTTTTGATTCACACAGGAGGACTGGTGTGGGAACTCAGGGTTTGTCTTTGACTGCTCTGAAAGGCTCAGAGACCCAAGCAGGGGGCTCGGAGACCTTGGCACCAAGCCCAGAACACCTGTGGTTTGGATTTTAGCCCATGGGAACGATTGCCAGCTTTAAGAGAAGAATTGCAAGTCACACGAGTTTAAATAGAATAATAATAAGTTTGTCACAGGGTGAAAAAGTAGATTTTGGGTTTTAGTACATGGGGTAAATGAAGTTAAGATGTAGGAACCACATGGTTTTTAGGCTTCTTCCTTCTTGGACTCCATGTTGCTGCTGTGATGGTGGCACTGGTGATTGGTTTAGAGTAGGTACTGACTGTCTAACATAGGTGATAGGTATTGGAAAATAATTGTAAATAATGTACAGGTATATTTTAGTATAAAACATAAACACCGCCCTTGGGGCGAGAGAGAGCCTCGAACTGTCCTGCCAGGAGGACCTCGGCAGGTCTGAGAAAGAATGTTATAGATAATAAAATAAACAATAAAGAAAAAATAAGAGCCAAAGATTCTATGCTTCTTCTTTCATCTCAGGCAAGGAAAAAGACTTTTAAAATCTTGGGAGCAGTTTCTGCAAAAGCAGAAAACCCAACAGACTGATGCTTTTTAAATACACTTTTTGGATTATATTTGACTACCTAATTTTTTTCAGAACCAAAGATTTTTTGGCAGCATTTTTATAAGATTATTTTATACTCAAGACAGGTAAGAGTGAATATTTTATCACTAGAGTAATTGATCAAAAAAAAATGCCAAGTTTTTTTTCCTTCAGCTCATGAGATCTTAGTCAGAAAAAAAATATCTAAAATAGCAACTATAGCACTTATTCTATGTTTCCTCCAAATGAAGTGCAATTATTTTTAAACATTCATTATGATATCTACTTCTCTATTCATTTACTGATAAGGAAGCAGAGTTTAGATTTTAGAGCATATTGTTTCCAGTACCTATGTGTTCTAATTTCCTCAATCTGTTTGAGCAAGGAGCAGCAGTCCTCATAATTAGCTAGGACCTCTACAGTGATCTAGAAAAGGTATTAAAACAATTCAAGCATGGAGAGGCTGTATGAGAAAAAAACTGGAGTTTGGAAGACAAGTTATTCTCTAGCTGTGGTATGCAGAGAGCATATAAGATAAGAAACTGTAATCTAGAACTGTTTGGCTTTAGGGCTTGTGTAAGGTAAAAAACATACTACTAGTATGAAGCCAACGGTTGGGGGGGGACCCTAGAAGTGCAGTCTTGTAGGGCAACCTATGCAACTGTACCAAAATAATTATTTTGCAGTATCAAACTTGTTTAGGATTTGATAAGTGTTTTTAAACAGAAATGTAATTTATCAGTACTGTACATTCAGTCTTTTGCTGCAAAGGAAATAGAATTCTTCTTTGAAGTTGTTCATGTCAGCTACACCTCCAGGCAATATTCGAAAGGTTCTCCTGTGCTTCAAAAAGCTTAACATGGGGAACATTTACACAGCTGTGTGCCCCAGTCAACTCAAAAAGTGACTTAATTTTAAAGTATTTTTGAGGCTTACTCAGCTTACATTTGTATGCTAGGTAACAGAAAAAGCATGCTCCTTCTAGAAGATTGCTAATTGAAAAAGCTTCATTTCATTTAGATGGTGAAAGACAAAGTTGAAGAGTACACATTACACCGAGCTCTGCATCTAAGTTTCTCTGCATACTGAAATAAATGTAAGAAGAAAATATTTTTTTTTTATGGAAGAAGCAACTTCACTGGACCATTAGAATCTCTTAAAACTGGAATGTCATAAAACAATAGGCTCTCACATTTGTATGAGCTGTGAATATGTATAGAGTACACTCTGTTTCCTTTATGAGAACAGATGCCACTCCATTTATATGTAGATAACAAGATGGATTCAGTTGATTTCTTAACTGACTGCCTAGTTCTTTACACTTAGTGAAGCATGAATATTTTAGTGTTTGCGTTGTGTGTATGTATTAGGTTACATGAAAACAAAAAAAAAAGTGTACATGGATTCAAGCAAAGAACCATATAACCCTATATACTATTTCCAGCAGTGGCCATAAGGGCATTGTCAGGAAAACACATGAAATGTGCATATGTTATTTGTCCTCCAGTGCTCTCCCCTGTTCTATCAAATGGATGTTTTCCTGAGCCTGTTTTGATTTGTTCAGTAGAAGTCAGTGAGTCTCTACTTACACCATCTTCCTTTGAACATATTCACTTTTTCTCTTAGGAGTGGGCTTTGACAAGGCAATTTCCATAGATCCCTGCCCATATCAGCTGCTCTGTGCCAATATGATATAGCAAACAGACCCAAGGATCTCACTTGTTGCATGGAAAAGTATCTACATTTTTAAAATTTCAACCAATGCTATTGCCAGCTTTATCCCACATCTAGCGTGGAAAAAGGGAATGAAAAGATGATTCCAAGACAAGCGTTATTGTGGGCCACTGCCACATTGCCTCAATCTTCCTTTCTAGGGTAAAGGTTTCTTGTTTTCTCAGTCCTTCCTCCTTCAGAAGCCACCAAAAACTTTTAGTCATCCTTGTTACTCTTTTTCAAGACTTTTTAATTACTATTTTTCCTTTACTAACACAACAGGACAAGAAGTACACACAATATCCAGGTTATGGGCCACTCTGTGGTTTATACAATGGCATGTTTTCTTTCTCCTTCTCCATTCCTCCCATAACAACAGCAAGTAAATTTTCACTGATGCTATAAGGAAAGGGAACACAGGTGTTCCAGTATTTTTCTTAAGTTGGCAGATGACTAAAATGTAGTTTCCATGGAGAATAGTTAGATAAAGTTAGTATGCTACACCTGTCTATACTACTGCATGTATCATTATTTTATATATATGTATATATAGAATGCATATAAATAATTTTTCATTACATCACACTTGTTGATCAAAATCTCATTCTTACTGTCAGATCAATAAGAATAGGAAGCTATGTTAATTAAAATTTCTAATTATTTGTCCATTTGATAATGACAAATGCTGATGTCTTCATGTGAAAAATGCTAACTGTAACACTATCAAATGAAATAATATAATAAAAATGCACATCATGTCCTTTATATTTCTTACTTGCATGACAAACATGTAAGGGGGAAAGGAACAAGCTCATCAGAGGCTTTATTTGATAGCTGCTAATATGAACAATTAGTTTAAAAAAACTACATTTACTATTAACATGCCCCTACACTTTCAACTATAAACAGAACTGTAATCAAAAGAAAGTTACCATGTAATTAAAAAAAAAAGTAATTATCTAAATTATTTTATTTTAGAAATATTTTTGAGAAGATCTTCAAATTGACGTGTTGCTCTTTTGTGTATGACTTTGCGTGAAGGGTAAAGGAACCTGCCATAGTCATAAGGAGGCAAGAGATCCATTTTAGAGGGGTTGTACCTCTATTAGCAAATTAACCAGAAGGTCACGATCACAGGATTTGGAACAAGTGTGTAAACTTAACAAATAACATATCTAAAGAATCTTAATGTGTACAATATGCCTGATGAAATATCTGTTGCCTAGAGCTTCTGGGCCATGTAGAGAAAAATTATCGTTCTGTCACTCAAGTGGATTATATGGTTTGATATTCAAACATCTCAAACAATTTGAAATACCCACTGTGATATTTAGCTAATAAAATAAGAAAAGGGAAATACAGAAGATTGAAAAGGGCTAGAAGCTGTAAAATTTCTTCATGCTGGAGCATGAAAAAAGGCAAGGCATTAAGAAACATATCCAAAACATGACTATATATATTTATTTCTTTTAATAAATGCATGCTCTTTTTTCAGCCTTTACTAGTGATATTTACAATGGCAGCGTTTCATCTAGTTAAAATTACCCACTCTCCTTACTTATTGTTTTACTGTTCTAAAATTCAACAGTAAAGTGCAATCTGCTAGAGAAATTAGCATTGTCTACAAAAATGCAGACAGCAGTGTCTGGAAATGAAGCACTAAAATCTAGTAGGAATAAAAACACACCCAAAAGCGAAACACAAATCTAATACAAATCACCCATCTGCCCAGTCCCAGAATAAAACCATTTTAAATCTTACATCTGAATAGCTATTGCCAATTGTTATATTCTATTTTTTAAGCAAACCTTTTAAAAATTCATTGCCTGAGAAGACACAGGATGCCTCTATCCTATGTATATATTGGTTTGGGGTTTTGATTTTGTTTTTATAGCTAAGTTGTTTTGTGACTTTATGATACAGAAGCCAAATAAAAATAGCTTGTGGGAATCACATGCACATCCTCATTATACAAGATTCAGGGACTGAACAGGTGGGAATGTACCTGTAACAGAGCATTTTGTTTTTTTCTAGTCATACACAGAGAATATTTAATTCAAACTTACCCACAACATGAATGCCTAAGTAAAATCCAAAACCTTGAAAAAGATTTAATATTTCACAGTGCTTTAAAAAATAATATGCTGCTTATTTGTTCAGAATACCATGTGAAATACTAAAGCATGTTACACAAGTGATTCAGACATGTCACTATTGATATTTTTGCTGTTAATCTTTAAAACTTTGTGATATTTGTGGCATTCTTTTTTTTCTTTCTGAAATGTGTCTTCTAAGCACATGTACAAAAATGAAAAATATACTGCTAAGAATAAACTGAGCATTTTATAGTGACTGTTTATAAAAGCAACCACAAACCTATTGGAATTTACATCACTTAAGATTAGTGTACTTGGTTATGTTAAATTAACAAGTCATATAATGTGACAGTTGACAATGTTTAATATTTTATTGTTTAAAATCCCTTATTTACTGCTTTGCAGAGTTCAAACCTACTTACATTTTGCAAACATAATAAATTTACTACCTTGCATCTTGAGTGACAGCCCTCAGTTTTAGGAAAAAAAGGCTGTGCTTCATATTAAATCTGCTAACTCAAACTACAAGACAACAGTTTACTAGAATCTTTGAGAGTATTTTTAAACAATTAAGTAGATATGCTCACTTTTTGCAATAAAAAAAGTAACAAGAAATATAAAAAAGCAAGGAAAAAATATTAGTCCTTAATTTAAGACCAAGACAGAATTATAACCATTTCAATTTGTCTTTATAAAACAGGCTTTTTCTAAACTCCATTCACTTGTCCATTGACCTTGGTAGCACAAAGAATTTTAATGCCAGTCTATTTCAGGTCATTGCTTGCAACAACAGAATTTCTGCAGATTTTATTTGATTGATTGATTGAGTTTTGTTTTTTAAAGGGCATTTATTGAAAAAGTTACAGGGTAGCTTATGGCTATTTCATTTTACTGTGGCCTACATTTAAAAAGGTGAGAAAATGAAGAAGGTCTGAAAAAAATTAAAGCATTTTTAATTCTTTTTTTTTTTTTTAAAGAGCAAGCTCCCATTGTCTTTCAGATGTATAGATTGATGCTTTGTAGAGATGGGTAAGGGCATAGACAAGGGAAAAAGAAAGGAAAAAAAAAAAAAAGGGGGTATTTTCCATGTAAATTGGTAATTTTAAAAGACCATAATTATAATAAAAATGGTATTTCCATCTAAGTTCACAACTGAAAATGGACATTACAGAATTATTCTCCAGGGCAGCCATACAATTTTTTACAAGCACATGTATATGCCAATATGCTCGAATATGATTACTTACTACCTTAGAATTTTGCTGTATATTTATAAATGATATAAATGAGTCCATTTGACTAAGTAGTAATACTGGAAAGACACTTTTTACTCTAAAATTCTTTAGTTATTACAAATACTATTTGTATTTACTCAAATTTTTAAAAAAATATATATAAGGCATTGTGTTCTATGCTTGAATGTGGCACACAATGTAATTCTATTAGAATTTCTCTTAAGTGACATAAACTGTATATAATAATGTAACTGGAATTACATATTCTTTCTTTGTATGGGTTTACCTGAAATGTGCTATTTCCTGAAGATTTTTCCTGAAGATATATTTGCTATTTCCTGAAGATTTCATGCTGAAAAATCTCAATCTCAGTTCTGTAGGACACAGCTAAAGATCAGCATTCACCCAGGTTCTATTCATCTGCACTGATGAATTAGATGCTTTTCCTGGGAGCTCAACCTAGGGGAATAACCATTTCTCTTCAGAAGATAATGTAGTACTAGGTAGTACCAGCTATAGATTTATTTTTTTTCTCCAAATGTGTACACCTGAATTACTTCATGCTGAAGTAACCATAACTTAGGAAGCGCTAATGCTAGAAACAGGATGAATAACCCTTGTAAAATAAACTCCCTTAGGGTTTGAGCATTGAAGTAAAAGTTTATTTTCATTGTTGATATAATTTTCAATAACTTTCTGTCTAATATTACATATTATATATATAACAGTTCTTTGTACTCATTATTTTGTTAAAGAATTGGGGGAGAGGAAATGGAACATAGGAACTTCCATTTAGTGTCAGAACTCAGTTTTATTTTGTTCTTTATCTGATCTTGTAATGACTTCAGATGAATGCCTAAGGAATTCAGTAGAAAAGTATTTTTCTCCCCAACTCTTCATCTACCACCACATATAGGTCTCACTTTAACTAGTTGGAGGCAATGAACGCCCTGAAACATAAGCTCATGATCCTTCATAAAGGTTATTTTTAAACATTTTTTACATTAAATATGGACAATTCTGTATCCAGTAAATTTCAAAACCTTTCCAAGATTTCCTTTACCAGTCTACCGTTAAAAATTATTCATCAATTTATCTCTAATAATGTCATGTAGGTCATGTACATTGCTCTATATGTCTCCTTGTTTTGATTTCTTCCAGAACTCAGTTTATCCAAAGCGAGTATAAGTCATTCTGGATAGGTGTCCCTGAAATACTGTGTCCTGCATGGTTGCAGGTGCTGTCGTCTTCTCAGTGAACATTACAGAATATGTTCTTCAGATACTAGGTACTTTGGTTCCTACTAAGTATTCCTATAATTTTTCTCATTTTCTCATCAACAATCTTCTTGTGATGGCCTTACAGTAAGGAATATAATTGCTGTTTTCTCTCACATAATAAAGATAACAGACAGATTTCAGGAAACAGATTTGACCTTCTTTGTTTTCCAAGTAAGTGTAGAGGAATTAACAGTAGGTTATTGCAAAGCTATGAAAGTAAGGAGCAGAAAACATAATTCTTCACTCACAGTGGTCTAATGGAATGAAAATATTTATTTTTTATTTTGAATATTAAACTAATTTGGAAAGAGCAATAAAACATAAAAATAATAACGTGCAAATGGCCAAAAAGAGTGAAGAGACTGCAGTCATCAGAATTCTGTGACTATGTTTGATATTTTCTTCATTAGCAAACAGATGTCTCCTATTTTCATTCAATTTAGTTGTGTTTGATTCAAGGTTTAGGAAAGGTTAAAGGTGCAATTGTAAGGTGCAGGCCAGTTTTCTATCCCACTCTTACTTTCATCCTGGTAAAAACGTTTGTTTTGTATTATGTTTTGTAAATCTCTCAACACTTTTAAATATCTGCAGCTAACTAGATTAAGAAATTAATATGGCCCTCTAGGTGCTACATTGGCAATGTGAGCACTGAAGTTAGCTTAGAATGGCAAATTTTTAAAAAATCAGTATGCTATAAACCTTGTGCAATGCCTTAGTTGTATCATTGTAATACATTCTCTAGAGAGGTTGCAGGCACTGGGTTAAAAATGAGAAGCATCTGTTTTTTCACTCCAAGTTTTGCCAGGTTTGGCAAACAAAAACAGTTTGAACTGAGAAATTAAATTTATAGCTTACTGGTGAGTAATCCCAGCAATCCACAGCAATCTTGTTTCCTGAAATTCTCTCCCATGGGAAGGTTACCAGACATGGTACATTAGGCACTGTTGAGAATTTTTCTGGTACAATCTGATTGAATGACAAAATAAAAATTAGATAGTGGGGAAAATCAGACAGGAATAAATTCTGTGAATGCCAATATGGGTAACAAATATTATTTTCACTTGTTTTTGAGAAATGCAAACTTCCCATTTTTATCCATAATCTTAATAAAATAGACCATCTCATACCGTGTGTGTGCTGTAAGACATGCCACAGCTGGTTGGAACTCAAGAAAAAAAAAAAAGGAGATTTTGTGACCTTAGTGGCCTTTAGAAGTAAGGGCAGGCAACTCAGGAAGATTTACAAGGATGTCCACCTGGTCTAGTTGAAAGTGTCCCTGTTCGTAGCTGGGGGATTTGAGATAAATGATCTTCAAGGTCCCCTTCCAACCCAGTCCATTCTATGATTTTCTGTGTCATGAGATTATGCAGGTAGAAAATTGGAAGCACCAAAGCTGGAATAAAACTTAATCTTCCTAGTGGCATTAAAAAATATATATTTGTATAAATACATTAGCAACAAAAGGAGGGATAGGGCGAATCTTGTTACATTATTGGATGAGAGGGGGTAAACAGTGAAACATGAAGCTGAGGTACTTGATGCCTTCTTTGCTTCAGTCTTTAACAGTAACTACAGTTGTTAGGGGAAGCAATTGCCTGGTGAAAAAGGAAGTGCTGGTTGACAGCCAGCTGAACATGAGCCAGCAGCGTGGCCAGGTAGCCCAGAAGACCAACGGCATCCTGACTTGTATCAGAAGCAGCATGGCCAGCAGGATTAGGGAAGGGGTCATTGCCATGTGCTCATTTCTGGTGAGGTTGCACCTTGAATTCTGTGTTCAGTTTTAGGCCCCTGATGACAAAAAAGACATTGAAATGCTGGAACATGTCCAGAGAAGCTGGAAAAAGGATCTAGACCATAAATCTAATAAGGAGCATTTGAGGAACTCATAATTACTTATTAAATGCCCCTGATTAACTTTCTGTCCTTTATATGTTTGGAAATGGGTTCCAAGAAACCTTGCCCATGACCTTTCCAGGGAGAGAGATAAAGATAATTGGCCTATAGTGTGCAGTCTTCCATTCCACTTTTTCTTCTTAAAGGTAAACATAATCTTCTTCCAGGTAATAAATCACCAAGGCCACTGACACCTTTAATTTCTATGTTGTTATAAGTACTAAAACAGCCATTATATTTTCCTCACAAATTACCTTTGTTTTTCTTGATTTAGTGTGTGTGGCTGACCACTTATATAAGCACAATAGAGAAATACCTATTTTCATTGCTGATTGCTTCCTTCACACTGAAGCAGTTAGGAAACTTCAGGTACACACTTTTTTAAAATTGACAATCTTTATAACACATGGTAGCAATAACCCTTACACACCAACATATAAATTATTCTCTTATAGCAGCTGCACAATTCATCTACCTTTGTCCTATTGGTTAGTGAACAGGAAATGAAGGCAATCCAGATGATCATGGCAGCATGCCTCTTAATGAAAAGTTGTATTTTGTGAGTTACTCTTTTCTTTGGGTTCATGGATAATACTCCCTATAAGATCCCATAAAAGAATCCATTGGTTTATTCTGAAGTCTGGCAGCCACTGCTTATTTTGCTAGTTTTTAGGTGGTTTTCTTTTGGTTTCTAATTTTTTTTTTGGCTGTTTGTTGATTTTGTTTGCTTGTTTGGTTTTTCTCTGACACTTATTTTGTGAAATGTTAAATAGATGTGTTTGGAAAGAGGCTGCTCCAAGGCATGTCTTCCAGAAGCATTTGTTTAGTCTTACTGTCTCCTTCTTTTCTGTCTTCTGAGTCTTTAGGTTGCTTTCAGCAGCTAGTGTGCTTCACCTTGCAGAGGTTGTAGAACCTAGGAACGGTCAATTTCCCATGCTATAAGACCCAGCTGGATCATCTCTAAATATTTGAATAGATGCTTTACTTGGATAGAGTGATAAAATCAGTAACATGAGCTTTGTCCTGTAGTTCAGTCACAAGCATAGATATATCTACAGTGAACTGCTATCAGTAGAAGAGATCAAATAATAGCATCCACCTTAGTTGATTATCACTGTTGTAATTGTTATGCAATCAAATTGGGACAAATGGAGTAGCCTGTGTAATGTTTTAGTGGCCTCCAATTTGCATTATCTTCCCTGAATTTATTCTTTAGAACTGTGTAAAAAAAGAGTACAATATGCTAAACATGTGTAGCTAAATTACCATTTGCTGCTGCTAACTCTCTTTTTCCTCTTTGATTGATGTACAGTGCAGAAAAAAAGACCGAAAAGTGAAAATCAATGCTTCCTAATTTTGAGAGCTTTTTGGGTAGAGTATGTCACTGACTGATACAGAACAATAAACACCTTTGGGGATACAATCTAAATAGCTTCCCAGATTGAGCTCTCAGTAATGAAGCTCCTGTTGAAGATGAAAATATGCTGTTAAATCTGTTGTTGAGTATTATGCTGACAGCTTATTTGGTTTTGCTTCAAAACTGTGGATACCTTTTGAGATGCAATAAGAGAATTTTCAGTGATTATACTATTTTTCCCTTTGTTTTGAGGGAAATGCTGAGTGTTTCTACTTGGAAAAAAAAAATCAGTTAATGACATAGACAGACTTTTCAATTGTCTCATTGTGGCAAGTGAGCAAACTTAAAATCTGAAGTACAAGGAAGACAAGCCCAACAACTGATTAAGTGTGTGAAGGGATGTTACCAGTACGAGTCCTTTCAGAGTGCTGGAGCAGCATGTGTGGCACATATTGCTGAGATTATTCAGAAATTGAGAGCAAAGATAAATGCATGACCTGCTTTCAAATGAGAATGAATGCTGCTCCTAGTAGCTCAGCATGATGTTTTCTTTAGACTCACAGCCAACTGCTTCAAAACAATAAAGAAAATCCTCTCCAAGCTGCATCCATCCTTCAAATAGTAGTCCAACAATGGCTGGCAGGGAGTAGAGGAATTCTGCATTTGCTTTTACTGTATTATTTCAGACATCTCCTTTTCTCATGATTCCTGAAGTAAAATCCCACAATGAAAGCTGACACCAGCAAGACTATATATATATAAACACACATACATATATACATATTTATGTGCACTGTTTGTTGCAAAATAAGTGCTTATCTTAAATAAGCAGAATGAAAGCAGAATAAGGAGAAATAAATGAATGATCCACATTTCCAGTACTAAATACTGCATAAAAACAGTTTATTATATATGTTTAAATTATTATATTAAGCCTTATCACTGGAAGTAAAAAAATAATGTGCCTTTACATGGAGAAAATTAATTTCATTTCTGAAGCAAATGGTCACTAATGAATTCTGTACATTACTATTAATATGTGGGCAGAAGACTTGATACACAAGGAATCTTCATGCTGTTCAGAAAATATATATAGTTTTCAATTTAGAGCTCCTGAATGTTATTTTTGAAAATGTAGGTATTGAAAATGTTGCATTAAACTATAACAGCATAAACCCAAAGTAGTGCTGATGTTAATAGTTCTTCAATGTCACTATATACAGTCTCTATTTATTTTATTTAGAATAACTTTGAAATAGTGTGACACTATGATTCTTCCCCTCTATTCTGTTCTTGTGGCACCCCAGATGGAGTTCTGCATCTAGCTCTGGGGTTGCCAGCAGAGGAGGAACATAAAACTGTTGGACTGAGTCCAAAGGAACCCACTAAGCGGATCAGAGGGATGAAGCACACACCCTGTCAGGAAAGGCTGAGAGAGCTGGGGTTTTTTGGCCTGGAAAAGAGGCAGCTTTGGGGTGACCTAATTGTGGCCTTCCAGTACCTGAAGGGAGCCTACAAGAAAGCTGGAGAGAGGCTTTGTACAAGAGCATGTAATGACAGAACAAGGAAGAATGGATTTAAACTGAAAAGAGGGTAGGTTTAAATTAGATATTAGGAAAAAGATCTTTACTGTGAGAGTCAAGAGGCACTGAAACAGGTTGCCTGGAGTTGATGTGGATGACTCATCCTCAGAAATGTTTCGGGCCAGGTTGGATAAAGCTCTGAGCAATCTGGTCTAATAAAAGGTGTCCCTGCCCATGGCAGTGTAGCACAAATCTTTGAGGTCCCTTCCAACCCAGGCCATTCTCTGATTCTATGGTCCTATAATGTATGTGGTGTGAAAGAGGATGTTAAATGTTAAGTATTTGACCCTTACCATTACCATTATCATTTGACTTTAACACTATGTACATGACACACATTCAATATTTATTTTTTTAAATAATATTAAAGTTTGTAAATTTCTGGTAGAATTTTCATTCAGCTTTGTTTCCAGTTTGAATTGATGTTTCCCCCAAGCAAAACAGATCCTTGTGTTTCTTTCAGAAGTTCCTATTAGTTTGACTTTGTGTTCTTCACGCAATATACTGAATAGCCGAAGGAAAAAAGCACCAATCAAGAGGATAAAGCCTCTTCAATAGACTTCTTGAAGGCTTACAAGCACTGATCGATCATATTATTGTAAAAGGTATCAAAGACTGAATTTCAGCCAAGATAAGCATTATTGAATATTGGGTACTTCTCTGAATGCATTTACTATCTCCATGATTACATCTATTCTGCACTCAACAGTTTTCTCATGCATTACCTAGATTTGCAATTACATTACATTTACTATTTATACATTTTATTAACTTAGATCCTTTACTCACTGAATTTTCTAGAGGCAGCTCTTTGAAGTTACTAAGCACAGGCCACACTCTGAACCTTGCACCTGTTCAGAAACAAAGTAAACTGAAAGTGAAGGCACAGCAATTAATAAAACTCTGGGAAGTACAATATAGCGCTCTGTATAAAATGTAGCAGCATCAGTCTATTGAGACTTATGTGATACACACAGACTTGCAAAAATTAGCTTGTAATTAATCCAAACTTGTACAAATAGTGAGAAAATGCTACAGGAAATACATCTCACAGCCATGTTCTGAATTTAGAAGCTAGCACAAATAAGGAAAAATATATTTAGGTGGTGCTAGAATGCCCATATATATTATATACTGTTTAGATCCATTTTTTTCTACTCACACAGGGAAGCACCCTGAGACCTGTAGTGAACAAATCCTTTCTTAGGTGTGGGCTGCATCCTTTCACCTCCCTAACTCAGGAATAGCAGTTGATATACTGTCAAAACTTTCACCCTTTCCGGCCTATCTCCTCCTTGCTTATCATCGTGGGGGTTAGAATAGAAGTCAAGGTGTGAATTACAGAATGATTCAGGTTGGAAGGAGCCATGCAGGGTCATCTAGTCCAACCTTACTGCTCAAGCAGTGTCATCCCAGAGTACATGGCACAGGATTGTGCCCAGATGGTTCTAAAATATCTCCAGTGAAGGGGACTTCACAACCTCTCTGGGCAATCTATTCCAGTGCTCAGTCACTGCACAGTAAAAAAGTTTATCCTAATTTTCATGTGGAGCTGCCCAGGTGCAGGACCCTGCATTTGCCTCTGTTGAGTTTCAGAGACATCTCTCCAGCTTGTAAAGGTCCTTCTGAGGGTCTGCACAGCCCTCTGTGGTATCAGCCACTCCTCCCAGCTTTGTATTGTTAGTGAACTTGCTGAGGAGACCTGTGCTCCTTCATCCAAGTCATTGATGAATAAACTAAACAATACTGGACTCAGTATTGAACTTTAGGGGACAAATTGTTCCTTCTAACAGAGCCTGAGTGCACAGCTATTCAGGGAGGAGAGGAAAGGAATTCCATTCAACCTCATAGACATCTACAAGAAAGCATACTTTCATTTTGAAATTTTAAGTGAAGGTTACAAGAAGCAAACATAAACTTCATGTTGTGAAGGAAACCTCCAGGAAAGGGGCATCCACAGCTTTTCTGGGTAACCTATTCCAGATCTCACTACCCTCTGAGTAAAGTATTTCTTCCTAACGCCTAAACTAAACCTGTGCCCTATCATTATCTACCCATGTAAAAAAACAAACAAACAAACAAACAAACAAACAAACAAAACCCCCTCTCCTTTTTTTTTTTTATAAAGAAAAAAAAATGCTAAGAATTTTACTGATATTTAAATCACCTTTTAAAGTTTTTGGTTTGGATACAGAGAAACTGACATTTTGCACTTTAGAATATAAGCTGTCTGTACCATTCTGTATAGATAATCTGGAAGAGTGTACCCTGCAAACATGGTCATATACATACATGATAAAGTGATCGAGGAAATCAACGTCTTCATTTAAACTGAAAAAGAATTGTTATTAGAGGTTATTATGACTTTAATAACATTTACCTGAAGCAGCCTTGAATGTTAAGCAGAACAAAACTGCTGTTATTTCTCGTCTTACAAAATCCCAGTGTATTATGGCTGAAGAAACTGTGTGAATTTTTAGGATCATCATACCAATAAAACCCTCTAGTGGAGAGATACCTGCTTGCTATAGGAACTTTTTCTTCACCAGACTTACTGCCTTCTTGAATGGCACAGATCTTTTTTTCCCCACTTTTATTGGATCTATGCTAGCAAAACATTTGGAGTTCAGCCTCAGCCATTTTGTCTTTCTCCTCAGGAATAAAGTTGGCCATCTGACAAAATGATAACTGAGCAAGAATATTTTTAAGAGCTAAGCTTACAGTGCTGCCAAAGCAACACCTGCAGCAGCAGCATATGTTGTGCTGGGAGTGTTTAGGAGTTGCCTGAGCAGTTTTACTTGCTGAGGGCAAGTAAACGGCACCTGTCTCCAACTGTCTGCAGTCTGCAGAGCTGGCACAGGCCTATTTTTATTTTTTTAAGATATTGTGTGACTTCTCCTAAAAAGATATAGCTGCTCCATTGGTATGTTTCACCTACCATTTCGACATGCATTACAGTTCATTTTATACAACTATAGTATTATCCAAGGGAAGAAATTTGTAGGCATGGTAGACATGTGAGGCATGGTAGACATGTGCATGACACTTTGAAGTACAAATTCTGTCATTATGTTAGACATGTGTCTGGCAGGATTTCAACAGATGGAATTAAATGATTAGCATAATGGAATAGCAGTTTTTAACTACACGAGGTGGTGTAAAGAAGAAGTCCTGCTGTGTTATTAGTCTTTGATGTTTATTCATTCACATTTAAGTAGTTCCCTTCTGTGTGAAGTAGCCATCAGTACAGTAAGAATGTTCCCACTAGAATATGCACTTGTTACTGCCACTATGGCATTTTCTGTGACATGGAACATCACTGGCAACGCTATGAAACAATTTTTTTGAGAAAATGGAAACAGCAAAGGAAACATACAAATATGGAAGTATTGCTGAAATTTTAACACTGCTGATTCCCTCATTTTCTTCAAAGTGTATGGTCAATTTTATTAAAAATTCATGTGAGATCATTTGCACTATGTGAGATCAGATGGAGTTTTGCCCACCTGCATTTTATCTTATCACAAGTTATTTCCACTTTTAAAGACTGTGCAGTTCAAGTTATGTTCATTGTTATTCCCCTCTTTTTGATACCACTATGTAGCATTACTTTCAGGACTTGCAACAATACTTTAGCTGTTCTCCCTTTTAATTTACATGGAAATCTGGTAAACATGCAACCACAAAACCAAGTACTGCTTCAGTATCCAGCAGTCACAATAGTAGACGGAATAGCAACACCAAATGCTCAATAGAATATTTTTGCTGTTTCATTTTTAAGAACTCTTGGGAGGAGTATTCAGTTATATATTCAGTATATATATTCAGGTCAAATAATCATCACAGCTCTGTGTTCAAATGTTTAATAAATCTCTTAGAAGAAAAATGAACCGCATAGGTTTTGAACATAGATGTGTCATAGTAAATATCTGCCTCTTCTTTCCTCCTATCTTGATGCTGACCCATATCCTTGAAAAACGTGCTAGGCTTGTTTGTGAATTATTTAAATGGATCTGTACTTGACGAAGGATTTACCTTCGATTGATAAAAACATTCATTTTCTCTGAAAATTAGCAGTAATGTGACATATTTTAATTAAGAGAAAAATATACATTTGATGCAACTGTGGAGTTAAGATTGCTGCACTTCTGAAAATTTTATTCATAAATAACAATATGTTCATTGTGAGAGCAGAAAATGAATCACAGTGTCATTAACTGTGCATGTCCTTGATCAGTTTGAAAATGGTGCAATAAGTAGGTACATTATCATTGCTTACCTTTAACTGGTTCCTGAAGGATATTTTCTTCTTAGTTTTCTGGTAATTTATTTCATAGTAACACAGGGTGGTTTTCAACAGAAGCACTTGGTGTCAGCTGTTCTATTTATGGTGCTTCCAAAGAATAGGTTTGTACTCTAGTTTCTTCCCAGCTCCTTGGAGTATTAGACAAAAACTGGAAAACGCTATATATTTGTAGAAGAGAGAAACAGAAAAATTTTTTTTCCATTTCTAAAGACATATGTGTTAATATGCCTTTTTAAAATTAAACATTAAATATTTCCTTTCATTATAAATTGCCCTGAGATATAGTACTGCCCTA
This sequence comes from Polioptila caerulea, assembly GCA_013397295.1. Classification (NCBI taxonomy): domain Eukaryota; kingdom Metazoa; phylum Chordata; class Aves; order Passeriformes; family Certhiidae; genus Polioptila; species Polioptila caerulea. The sequence goes on from VYXF01007125.1 coordinate 538,779, forward strand.
AACCAAAAGTGAGGTATTTTTTAGTGTCAATTAAGAGAACTCTAGTTCTTATGTTTTGCTGACTAAAAAAAGATCAGCTAGCTCAGTCCCGGTTCCTCTCCAACTTAAACTCTTCTAAAAATCATTTTCCTCTGCAGGGATATAAAAGCCAAATAAGTCATTAGTTATTAAGGATAACATTTATGGGTACAAATAAACCTTTGAAACCCTGGATTAAGCTGTAAGGCCAGAAAAGCTGTTAAAGTACCTGGAATATTTTTCTCGTGTTTTTATATTTAGAAATATTGTGTTGAGGCAAATATGATACTACAAGGCACCACTGAACAAATTGTAAAAGTAGCATTAAGGAAAACTACAGCTTAGCTTCATCCTTTTAGTTTCCATTTCTTAAAAACAGGAATCATGGGGAAGGGGACATATGCATTTAATTTCAGGTTCTGTCTTTGAATAATTCTTTCTTTCTCATTGTCTAAATGATTCAGTTCCTCTTTTTGCATTTCCTTGCTGAATACCTTCCTGTATCAGGTAAAAGTTTTTGAAAGAACTGCTTAACGTCTATTATTAAAAGTGAAGAAATGCAGGCCCTAATATACTAAAAGCAGATATTCCTTGGAAGATTAACCTTAAATTGTTAATTTTAAGTTTAAAATGTTACATTCATATTCAAAGCTGAAAAATCAATATATTTTAATTTTACTTGATATTTCATATTTATTTAATCTGTTTCATAAATCTAGTGGTTTCTTTTATTAGCTTCCTCTATTTGAAGACAAAATGGCTCTGTTCAATCAGTATCTGGGTTATAGTTGTACTTCATCCAAATTCCCATTTTACTAATTACAGAATAAATTATATTTTCCTTCATATTTTATTAATTACCAAATAAATAATATTTTCCTTCATAAATCTATGAAATTATCATAATTCCTTGTTTGAAATTAATGTTGAATATCCACTTGTTTTTAATGTAGGATGATACTCCTGCAGTCAAAATATATTTCTGGGTTGAAACACACATACATGTCATGGCCTACAAATGAGTGACAGCCCATCTTTTCAGTTAACTTGAGCATTTGAATATATGAGAAATATTGGAGAAATATCTCCTTATTTTTCTTCTGCATTACTGTAGAACTCCTAGATGCTTGGTCTTCAGTAAATTTGTATGTATGTGAGTTTTCACAGCTTTTCTCCTCTAATATTCAAGTGAGTAATTATGTTGTTGTCTTTGCTCTAGATTTTCAGCACTATTGTATATCCTAAGCCTAAGCTTTTTCACAAACAATAGAAATGATACAAATATCTCCAAAGTTAAATGCTTGCTTTATTTCCTCTATTTAAGGATACGTATCCTTAAATACTTGGAAGTATCATCATAGTAGTTTAAGCTGATTTCTTTCTATATCTTTCTTATCTTTTCTCTATTTTCTCTCCACAATTTCAAATTTGAAATAATTTTTAGTCTCACATGTGTAGTACCATCACTTTCACTGTTATGGCTACCTCATTAGATAACTTTGGAGTACCTTTCTCTCAAAGTTGCTCATTATCTGTAGAATTTTTCAGTTCATTAATTCCCAACTGCCCATTTAAATACCTTTCCTGACCCTTAATTGAACTATGTTTCACCCTATCATCATTAAATCTACCCCAGAATTGGGTGTGTGTATGTGGTGGAAAGTGTATGTGGTTGCAAGTGCTTACTTTTGATGTTTTATTGATGACAACAGAAAGCTTAAAAGTATATTTAGAACTACAATCAAAATTTTAAATCAGTTGCTGATTTATTTATCTCAGTAGAGATTTAATCATCTAAATATATAAAAATCTATGTTTAATATTGGGAACATCTTCTCTACACAATTCAGAGTTTAAGTCTTATGAGCTGCAGTTCTGGGTATTACTTACTCATGCTTTCTTCATGTAGCTAGTTCCTTAAAGTTCTTCCTTTAGCACAAGTATGATATAGTTGATGAATGTGTCAAGTACCATATATTAGGATTTATCTAGACATAGACTCTAATTTGGTTTCTTTATTGAATTCCTGGATGCAGAGTTAAAAGACATATATTAGCGTTTGATATTTAAGCTTTAAACTTGTCACATGGGACTATGTAAAACTAACTTTTCCATCTAGGAGAGAAAATACTTTGCTACACAGACCAACTTTAGAAATGTGTCATTTTTATGGTTCTAATGTTACATTTTTCTCAGATTAATTCCTATTTTTCATGTTTGATTGGTTTCTTTGGTGTTCGCCTCTTTGTGTGAGTTTTTGTGTGCTACTGCTGTTACCCACTGACTGACATGCCCTCAGTGTCTTGAAAGATTATTTCATGTTTTGTAAGATTATTTCTGGATCATTGTATTCTTGATAATACAGAATGCTGCCATCGGCTCTACTAAATCCTAAAAAAAAAAAAAAAAAAAAAAGCAATGTATCCAGGTAATTTTATATTTGAAATACCATAAAAAAGGATAATCAAATGACAGTTCTGTTCCACAAACAGGAAGAAATATTAACGATAAATACTGTTTCTTTAGAAACAGTGATCAACAATAGGTAGATGTTTAGTCATGAAACTGGTTAATACTGTACAGTGTGTAAAATCTGATGACTGAAAAAATCAGTGAGCTGACCAGTTAGATTTATCTCTGGCTGATTCTGACCGGCTTTATCTCACTCATTAGCAAAAAAACAAATTAATATCATGTACTGTCTGCAAATTACTGAGGGCTGATGGACACATTTTCAAGGATAGCTTTTCTGCTATTTATTTTACATATCTCTATGCATCATAGTAAATTTACATGAAAAAGCAGCCCATTGAAAATTAATTAATGCTTGCTGGAGAAGAATACTTTGTTGTAACTTCTGCCTGTTAGTACCATCAGGCAGCTGACTTGTGCAGTGGCTCTCACTGCTCTGGGTTAGGATGGCAAGAGAAACAAAAGGGTAGAACTGCAAAAACTTGTGGGTTGAGATAAAGACTGCTTAATGGGGAAAAAAAAGCTGCACACACAAAGAAAACCAAAAAATTAATTCACCGTTTCCCATGGGCAGGCAGGTATTTAGCCATATCCAGGAAAACAGGGACCAATGACATGTAACGGGGACTTGGGAAGACAAACACCATCACTCCCAATACCCTTCTCTTCCTCTTCCCAAAGCTGTCATTGCTGAGCGTGATGCTGTACGGTAAGGGATGTCCCTTTGGTCAGTTTGGGGCAGCAGTCCCATATGAGTCCTCTTCCAGCTACATGTGCATCCTCAGTTTGTGCTCTGGTGGGATGATTGGTGGAAGAGAAAAGTCCCTGAGGCTATGCAAGCTGCTCAGCAATAATCCAAAACATAGCACCATAACAGCTAGGAAGAGAATTAATAAAGCCAAACCAGCAGCTGTCTATACAAGCTCCAGCAAAGTTTTAAACTTGACTGTATGTAGCCATTTTTACTGCATTTCTGACTTACGAGAGTATTAATTCCTAGCTCTGAAAAGTCTGATGTCTGAAAATAGATTACTTGAAAAAAATTAATTAAAATTAGATAGTTCCACCAAGCTTCTACATGCTGTCATATGGAATTGGCAGGCTCTTGCTTTATATTGTCTTTTCTTTGTATCTTTATGTCACTTGTCTCACAAGACTATCCTCAAAACTTAGTCACTTAAATCTAATTACTGTGTACTTTCTTGTAGTGGGTTGGCTCTGGCTGGATGCCAAATACCTACCAAAGCCTCTCTATTGCTCTCCTCCAAAAATGGACAGGGGAGAGAAAATATAACCAGGGGTTCACAGGTTGAGATAATGACCAGGAGAGATCACTCACCAAATACTGTCATGGGCAAACCAGACTCAAATTAGAGATATTAATTGAATTTATTTCTAATAAAATCAGAGTAGGATAATGAGAAGTAAAATAAAACCTTAAAAACCTCTTCATTGCACCTCTTCCTCCTTCCCAGCTGTACTACCTTCCCTGGTGGTGCCAGGAGACAGGGAATTGGGGTTATGGTCAGTTCATCACAGGTTTTTTCTGCTGCTGATCAGGGAGAGGAGTCCTTCCTCTGCTCCAGTATGGGGTCCTTCCCAAGGAACATAGTTCTCCATGAGCATCTCCAATGTGAATCCATCTCATGGGCAGTTCTCCACAGACTGATGCAATGTGTGTCACTCTTCTAAGGGTGCAGTCCTTCAAGGACGGGCAACTCCAGTGTGGCTGCTCTCTTCACAGGTCTGCAGGTCCCTGCTAAGACCCTGCCCCAGCACGGACCTCCCATGGGGTCACAGCCTCTTCTCAGGAATCCACCTGCTCCAATGTGAGGCTCCCCCAAGGGCTGCAGGTGGATCTCTTCACCCTCATGGCCCTCCAAGGGCTACAGGGGCACAGCTGCCTCACCATGGGCTGCAAGGGGATCTCAGCTCTGACACCTCTTGCCCCTCCCTCTGCACTGACCTTGGTGTCTGTTCCTTCCACATGTTCTCACCCCGCTCTTCTCTGTCTGCAATTACATCTGAGCAACAACTTCTTTTTCTCATTAAATGTGTTCTCACAGAGGCATTACCACCATTTCTAATTGGCCAGCCTTGGCCAACAGTAGTCTTGGAGCTCCTGGGATTGGCTCTCCCAGTCATGGAGGATGATTCTGACAACTGCTTACAACATCCACCCCTGTAACCTCCATGACTAGCAAAACCTGTCCATACAAACCCAACACATTTCTGTATAATTTTACATATTAGACACTGTAGTGCCATCCATTTTTCTCTGTTTCTGAAGATACTTGCGACAAAACTGTTTATCTTCAAAAAAAATCCATGGGTTACCCCTGGTGTCTTTATGTGCATAGAGACCTGGATCTTAGAGGCATAACTTAATAACTGCATGTGCATTTATATAGTGACCAAATGTAAACTAAGAGACCTAACTTCAAGTACATGTTTCTTGAAATCTTGACTTGAATATTTTGCAAAGGGTAGAGATACACCATCTCTACCTTTTTGTCAGGCTTGATAGAGCAGCACTTCATAATGTTCAGCTTATAAATTACTTAATGTAACTACAAGTTTACAGCCTAACAATTGCCATTAGTTTGTAATCATAAAATGGTCAAGTGAGCAGTAATTCTTAGAGCACCTTTATCCCATATCCTTATGATACATGAAATGCCTTTAGCAGGACTCATACATTTTTATGGAGAGTAAATGAGAGTTGTGTCCCTATGTCTGACTCTAATGGAAATTCGCAGTCTCAGATGTCAACATAAATCTCTCTGAGAGCTGTACACACCATTCAGAAACTCAGTAGCAGCTGTTTCTGTCTTCTTCTGAGGTTATGCATTTTTTACCTCTGTATTACTGTACAACTGCCAATAGTGATTTATTTTTTAAATACATGTATGTACACACACAATTAAAAAAATATTCAGAAATTTCACTGAACTTCTCTTATCCCTTTTGTCCTCTATTTTCAGGATAAAAGCAAAATCATTGATCTGACCATTTTTCACCATCTATATCCATAGCACATGTTCATAACAAGATACCTGTATAGATCTACAGACAATATAGATGTAAAAAATGCTAAAAGAATATTATTATTGCCTGTTTCTCTTGAGTCTCAGTGATTAGTCTGCAAAGAATTCTGTTAAATAGAACTCTATTAAACTCTCTAAACATTAGTTCAAATCGATAACTTCAGGAAATATGTCACAGACAAAATATTTTGTACACAGCATTTTTATTTTTTCTTTAAAAAGCTCACTGGCTAATGTATATTTTGAAGAAATAAACCCTGAAATTTTTCATTGGAGAAGGAAGATATATACTGGATATATACTATGCAGTAAAGATATGTACTAACTGTAACCCTTTCTAGATATCTGAAAATATAATTTAAGTCTATCTGGTATTTTGGGGGAAGAGATTTCCTTCGGAGAAAACACTAATTAAAAAATCTTGAGCAACTCTGTATACATTGTAAGTTAAAACAACTGTGTTAGACACAGAAATTCTTGTAATTAAACTTGTTTTATATTTATTTGTTCCTAACTTGGAACCTTTAACTTTTTAAATGTATCAACTTTAAAGATTTTTTTTTTTTAGAATTAAGTTACTCATTAGAATATTTTCAATATGTACCTATACCTGCATACAGATAATATGGAGCTACTTAGAAATGTATAATTATTGTTTCAAACCAAAAACTGCTACAGGGTATATCACTAGCAGCAGATAAACATATTTTTTTTTGTTTCCCCTTTCAGTTCTCCAAGTACTTGTATTCACCTCTATTCCTTTATTGTCTTGAAATGTGAAGCACTAAAGATGCACCAACATGAAGTGCACTCAGTTATCTTCCCCTTGCTGTGCTGCCAGGATTCTGATTTGCAAATTATCAGATACATCTTCTTTCTCGTCAGAATGTCTTTTACTTTATTATGTACTGCAGAACCATCTGTCACACTGACAGTATTAATATGTGCTGTTTCTATTAGATAGTCTCTATTGTTTAAAGTGAGTGATTTTGCTGCTTAAACTAAATTTTTTGCAGCAAGACTGGAGTGTGGAGATGTGTGATTTTGCTTCCATTATATTTTTCTTCTTGTTGCTTGTTGTTTACAATTCACATGACAAACATTGTAGCTTCACTCTGAACCAATGCCCTACTTTATTTTTGGAACATATATTATAAAAGCTGGAGTTGTGCTACATTTAAATGAACCACACAGGCCTACAGCAAAGCTCAGTGAAGAATTTGTTTTCCCCCTGCTATAATAATGTACCACTTGAATTATCCCCACAGCAATGGTACATATTGCCTCAAGTACTACAGCTTAATCCTGCTTCTGTACAAGTCAGTGCTTACTTTTCCATTCACTTAGCAGGGCATGGTCAACAAACCTTATATTGTAAATGTGACTATAAAACGTTTCCTATTTGACAGTCTAATATTCAGAGATAAATTTACTTATCTATAGTATAAGACGTTTACAGTAAGATAATCTTTACTATCAGGATTATTTCACATACAGAAATAAATCAATGGTTTACTGCTAGCCTGTCCTTTCAGTTGTTATGATTCTTACCTGTTTTTTTTTTTCCTTCTCAACAGACAGAAATCAGATTTATTATATTTTTAAGGTTAATATTTTACTTGTATGGAATGGATAGCTAATAACTGCTACCTCTTTTGAAGAGGCCTCATTTTTGAAGCTTAATTGTTTAAAATGTTTTTCAGTCTTTTCATAGCATCTCAGTCGTTGAGTCTCTCCCTAGGTATGTAATAGCTGTTTTCAACTTGTTACTTCTTCAGATATTGTCCTAAATTATTCTCTGATGAGACCAAGACCAGACTTAAATCTAGTGGCAGTTGTAAAAATCATTCTCTCAGATTACTACTTGGGGAGCAGATCTTGATTTAAGCCTCATGAAAATTGTTTTCACTTTGTCTATTTTCCGTAAAATAATCAGAAAGTCTATACGGATATCAATGCAAAGCTATTTAACATCAATACTATTGCTACAGTCTCTATTTTCCTTCTTACTGCAACTGAAACAAAAGGAAACAAATGGGAAAACAAAACCAAAGAAAGAAAATATACTACAAGGCACTGAGGGCATAATACACACAGAGGTAGACTGGTTTTGCTATAAATCTTTTGGCTTCCTAAAAGACAGATGAGACACCTGATAGTCTATCCCATGATCATTTTTGTTCCTGATCATGTTTGTAATATGCTGTCAGTGCTGTACCTGGAAGGTACTTTCAGTACATGCTGTCTTTTCCAAAATCCTGAGCTTCTTGAGTGGCTCTTTAAAGAAGTTTTACAATATTTTTTTGAGAATTCATAGTGTGCATATAAAGAATGCATCTTGTATGAATTCTTTTTCATGCATTCAATTACTGAAAAAAACCCATGATTATTTGGTTATTGCCCTCAGTAGTGTGTTTCTTGGTAAAGATAAAGCTAAGCATTCAAATTATAATCCTATAATTTTTGTTCTTTTTATGATTAGCTTATAGAGAAGCTCACTGAACCAACTGAAGTACCTTCTGGTTTTCAGTCTTTATTTGCCTGCTTCTAATCTACTATTGAATGTATCTTTTTCATTAAAGAGACTAATTTCAACACCTGTTTTGGCATAAGTTTCAAGTGAAGCTGTATACTCAGTATTAATCCTGGTTGAATCAGTTTCAGCTTCAGACTTTAGACTGGTATTCAGCCTATCATATCCTCATGACAACATGAATGACATCAGTGCTCTATTGGTTTGAATCTCTTTTTCTTGTACACTGTCTAGGAAAAAATGCCTTAAAATGGGAATTGCATGGCTTCACACTGATTAAGACTCTGAAATATAGCCTTTTAAAACATAGAGCCTTCAAAGAATAAAATTCATCTTCTTACAGTGCATTTACATCCCTGGGTTAAATTTGAAATGATAGCAGTTATATTTTACCTATAACTTGATTGAAATAGGGGCACTGAATTGTTTTGTTTTTTTTTGGGGG
>VYXF01007125.1:547332-608926 GCA_013397295.1 Polioptila caerulea
GGGGGGGGGGGTTGTGTGGGTTTGATTGTGAGAATTTTTTTTTTTTTAATTGGAATAGCTAACATAGTTGTATTATTTCTTGTAGACCGGGGTTGCATTTTTTACTGTACAGGACACAGGTTTTTCTCTATAATGGTTTCACTGAATCACAGAATGGCTTCATTTTGAAGAGACCTCTGGAAGTTATCTTGCCCAATGGCCCTGTTCCAAGCATTGTCACATAGAACTGGTTGCCAGAATCATGTCCACATGTGTCTGGAATATCTCCATGGATGGAGACTCCACAACTTCTCTGGGCAAACTGTGTCAGTGTTCAGTCACTCTCACAGAGAAAAAGTGTTTCCCAATGTTCAGAGAGAACTGCCTGTGTGCAGCTTGTACCCATTGCCTCTGGTGCTGTCACTGGGCAATGCTGAAAAGAGACTGGGTCTGTTCTCTACATGGCCTCCCTTCAGGTATTTGTAGACATTGATGAGATCCCCTTCTGAGTCTTCTCTTCTCCAGGCTGTACAGCTGCATGTCTCTTAGATTTTTCTCATAGCAGAGATGCTCTGGGCCCTTTATCATCTTTGTGGCCCTTTACTGCATTATCTCCAGTAGGTCCATTTCTCTCTTACACTGGGGAGTCCAGAACAGCACTCAGAATTTAGCCTCACCAGTGCTGAGCAGAGGTAAGGATCATCTCCCTGGACATGCTGGCAAAGCTTCTCTAGATGCAACCTGGGATAACATTTTTACCAAAAGAGGATCGTTGCTGGCTTATATTTTCACAATTATGTTTTTAAAAACAAAATCAGGGCAGATTTTGGAAAATTTTCCATATATGAATAAAAGTAGGGTGGAGTTGTTTTTGCTCAAACAAGACAAGGTTAAGGTAAATAACTGTGTCTTTAGAAAGTGATCTAGATTTGTCATCTATGTATCCATGTTAGAAAGGATTTGGTTCTTTACACTTTGCTTTTCAATCTTTGGGCTCAGTGGCACTTGCCACTAATTGCTAGAAAAAACTGGTCTCAAATAGTTAGTATACACATCCAAGCCTGTGGGAGCAATCTGCTCAAGCACTGACATTAAGGAGGTTTTATGTTTTCCATGGGAATCCAAATAGACTATGCACCTACATAGTGACCTGAGTGCAGAACAGTGAATCAAAAGCACGGTTCTTTCCATTTTCTATATTATTCAAGCTCTTTACACCATCTTAAGTTGCTGACTGTATTGAGGGAGGTTAAACCTTTTTGTTTTGTGTGGATTTTTTTTGATTAAAAATCTCTATTTCTTCCTGGTCTCTATGATGCTAAAATATTTACTAGTACCTATGTCCCAAATAAAGATGGCTGTGAATTGTTAGTCCATCTTGGTTTTTTCAACCTGAAAAACAAGGATCTTTCCTCTTTTGTTTTATTCTAGCTCCATCTGTAGACTATAAAGAATACAGCTATGTAGAATGTACATAAAGACCTCCAGGTGTAGCATACTAATGGACTGTGAAATTTAACTTCTCAGCCAACTGCCAATGGATGCCAGTGCATCCTGGAGAACATCCAAGAGAGTGACCTTTCACAAAGCTCATATTGAGGTGTCTACCTGGTCAAACACCAAGAACATATGGAATGATACATATACCCTCAACTGCATTTCCATTACCTGCAGCTGTTTCTGCAAAATTTAGTTTACGTCTGACTGATCTCATGTTGTAAAAGTCTAAGCTCTGGCAAGCATTTTACAAAAATGCATAGGGAAAAAGCTCAATTTCTACTCAAACTCTACAATCCTGAGCTAGCTGAGAGTTGTCTTTGTGCTCTTCTGGCCCACCATCAAGTTTTTTTGCAGATCCTTGATTCATCATTCCTATCAATTGAAACCTGTTGGAATAATGTATTTAGAAGGGAGGAAAAGATTTGGAGAATAGGTGAATTTGGAGATCAGATGAAGTTTTAAAAAGAAAAAGAGACTATTTATCACAAATGTATGAATTATTTTGCTGCTGACTTGAAATACTTCAGAAAAGACAAAGTAACTTTTTTTGTTATATATAAAAAATGCAACTGTATGAAGAGAATAACAGATTATATATTTTTTAATTATTATTTTCCTTTTTTCCTATTATTTTTCTAGGAAAGAAAAAAACATGTTGTCCAAAACCAGTGAATAAATGTAAAAACACTTACTTGTGAGTGTTTGGTGAGGCAGGGGCTGATAAAAGTCTGTCTGACAGGACACAATATATTGTGTTAGAAAATATATTTTGTAAAGCAATACAGATTTATTTTGCCACTATATTAACTCCTTTATTGTTTTACTTTTATTTGTCTTTCTGTGAAAAAGGCTCTGTTTTGGATTATGGGCTACCTGGCAAATAAGGTCTGCTATCTTTCTCTTCCTATCAGAATTTTCTACAGAGTTTTATTACTGCTATATTCTATTACTCATATAGTTTGCCAAGGAAGAAAACCAAACCTGTTTTTTAAACTCCATTTTAGACCAATATAATTGAAATTAATGGATAAAATATGTATTACATTAGTGAATTAATGAGTAATAATAGTTCTAGGTCTTGCTAATTCTGTCTATCCTAGCTGTATTTCACGGATCCTTCTGAACTGGCTGAGTTGGGTACAAAGAATGATATTTACATTGCACAGGCAGGTGCAATTTATACTCAAATAGAGAAAAATCAATAAATTTCATTCTAAATTTTTTTCTTTGTTGAAATCAAACTGTTATGTGAAAACCTTTCAAATATTTCCACTGATTTTTTTATATACTTTGTTGTAGGACTTTGAAACAAAACAATCTATTGCATCATATCTGCTCTTTTGATGATGATGCAACAATACTAAATGCAGTTTCCATGAAGTTTTCTGGCATATAAAAGTGATGTCTGTTTAAGGAGAGTGAGATGGTGAGCTGTTCACACTACGCAGCACTGTTGATACCAACATGAAGTATGTGCTTCCTGGAGGTTGTTCAGGGTAACTGAATTGGTAACACTGCATCGCCCCCTTGATACTTACTAAAAAGGGAGTATAACCCCCCATTTGGCACATGTTCTTTCAAGAAAAGATTCTAAGGCATCAATCCTTAAAAAAAAAAAAAAAAAGAAAAGAAAATAGGAAAATACAGAGGCTATGGGCAAGAATGCACAAACCAAAAGCGTGGCTTAAAAGTGTACAAAAAAATGGTGATTGTGACTTCAGAGGGAATTGAGAAAATTCCACTTTAAAGATATGAAAAAAAAATCTGTATTGGCCTGTAATAGACATTTTGGGGCTTCCAAGATTTTGATTTAATTCTGTGAGAGAAGGTTATTCATCAATAGAGACTTAAAACTGGGATTTCCTGGATTATAAGTATACTTTTTGTCAAAATCAGAGAGATGGCATTTTAGAGGTCCTGTTACTCTAGTCAGTGACCTACTTGTTTGAGGAAATCTCCACAGGATGACTCTTTGAGTATAGACCTGCTTTACAAAAGTAGAGTCAAAAAGAGATCCAGGCAGCCTTAGAGCATTATTTGGTGGTTCAAAAGCAAGTTTGTATTTGAAGATTTACACGTCACTTTGCAGTCAGACAGGTTCTGAGATCACACACTAAAAGACAAACAATAGTACAATGTAACATGATGTCTGGAAAGCAATTGAGCATAAGGGCCACATTGACAAGTTTTCTTTTCCTACTTGTTCTCCCTTGACATCCCTGTCACATTACTAAAGAAATGAAGGCTTCCATTATTTTTCCCAGACATTAAATGTAAGTTATGATTCAGTAGTTTTAGGTCACTGCTGTTTTCAAAATCTTGTGCACTCAGATGTACTCAGAGAACTGTTCCTTGATTATGACAGAAAATATGTGTACTATTTCTTAATTTAGGAACCTGAAATCCATATTGATTTTCCTTGGACAATACAAATCTATACTAAAGAGTCAGTCTTCTGGGAAATTATTTAAATGTTTAGGCACGTTTCCTCTATAGCCCATTCAGTTTCAGGAAAATAATGCCTGGTTGAAGATGCAAGACAACTAAATGGAATATCCTATTGTCTTTTACTAAACATCATGCAGCTGGCATGACAATCCTGACAATGAAATATCAAATTGGTTGCCAAATCCTAGACACAAGGTATGTCATGAAATTCATCTATTTTACTTTCTATTCAGTAATTAAACATTCTTCAGTGTTCAATCAATTCCAAACCCAGTCCCTTTCTTACATTTTGGTCTTTATATTACAAAGGACATTAAGAGGATTACAGCATTAATTAAAACATATGCATACTGAAATACAGTAATAGCAGAATGAACAATTAAAAATAAGATCATAGAAATTTCCTGTTTGTCTGGGAGACTATTCATTCTTCCATGTAAGAGTTATCTTTCTGTTAGGAACAAGCAAAAAAGCATGATAAAAAAGAAAGTAGAATTTACAGGAAGAATACAGTTTAATGAAAGAAAGAATTACAGTTTAATGTAAAATTAGGGAAAAAATGTTATCAAAGAAACAAATCATTTAGAACTTATATTGAAGTAGAAAGAATTAAAGCAAAACAAAGTAACTGTTGGGGCATCCCGACCTTGCCTTGGTTAGGAGCTGGGTAGTTGACTGTAATGGGTGATGGGCAAGGTGAACAAAAACTGAACACTGTGAACTTTGGTACAAACAGTGGGTCAACAACTGACAGGAGAACAATACTTCAGAATAACTAGGGTATATAATAGTGCTTTATAAAAGATGTCAATTTCGTTTTATGAATTAACTGAAACATGAAAATAAAATTCTTTTCCCTGAAGACAATAACAGATTACTCCTTTGGTTTTATTAAATCACTTGAATTAAGATCACAGACATATAAAAGTTTCTGAACATGGGAAATATTAATATTCACTAGAAAAATAAGAATGGATAACTACTTAATGCTTCTTAAAATCTATTTCTAGCACTGGCATCTATTTCAATCAACTTCCATCTCCGTTACTTTTTTAACAGAACTTCATAAAAGGATAAATGCTGACATAAAAGGGGCAGTTTATCTATGTTCTCCCATTGCAAGACATTTTCTACTTCTCTTTAAATTGTGTTATTTTTATAATTCTTGCCATAAGTTCTTATATAAGACCATTAGAAATGAGCATCCATAAGAATAGGTTTTTTATACCATATTCACATTTTTCCACACCTAGTCTACATCAACATTCCCAGTGATTAATATTATGTGAATTCCTGTGATATTAGTAGTATTCCATAACTCTCTATCTCCAAATTATTTAATGGGTGCAGTGCTTTTAAGTAAAGACCTACTTCTACTGAGGTATAATAAGTGCTTCTATAATGTGAGTGCTTCAAATGTGAGTGAATTTCAATTACAGATTAGTTCAGGATCATATCTCATTCCATTACTGATGTTCTGTGTTTGAACCCAGACCCCTAGAGATTAAACACAGGTGCTATGAACTGATTATGTCATCTTTCCATTTGAAGTGTTTCTCATAGAATGCTGAGCACAGCTTTTCAACACCCCACATCCTCCCCCCCCCCAACTTATTTGAAGCCCTGTGCTTTGGTAACACTCCTGCATTAACTTAAGAGTGAGACAGCCACAAACTTAGCTTTGTAAAACCTATTGTCATTCAAATGGTGTCTCTTAGTCAGGCAGATTTCTCTGGAGAACAAACCTTTTTGTGCTTTGATATACTAGGCAGTAATAAGAGAAACTCTTCCAGTACCTGCAAGAAAGCTGGAGAGGGACTTTTTACAAGGGCATGTAGTGACAGGACAGGCATGTAGTGACCCTTTTTAAACTGAATGAGTGTAGATTTAGATTAGACATAAGAAAGAAATTTTTCACAGTGAGGACAATGGGACACTAAAACAGGTTGCCCAGAGAAGCTGTAAATGTGTGGATGTGTCATCTCTGGAATCGTTCAAGGCCAAATTGGATGGTGTCCCGCGTAACCCAGTCTAGTGGGTGGTATTCCTGCCCACAGTGGGGTTGCTGGGACATGATGATATTGAGGGTCCCTTTCATTTCAAACCATTCTGTGAAATCTGGCCTATCACCCCAGCGATAACATTCTACCTCTTGCCAAAGACCAGCCATTTGAGTATGAAAAAAAATTAGCTTGCTGTATTAATGGTGTTGGGTTTGGTACTGAAAGTGGTAAGACACTTTTACAGGTGATATGTCTTTGTGTGCAATGGAGACAGTTGTGATTATATCCAGAATAAAACATTTACATTTAAATTTCCACATGTCCCTGTGTTTAGGTGTAAACAGCATGCAGCCAGCCAGCTGTCTATGCTCCTACTGTAGTCAATGAAAAACAGTGCAGTCACTGCAGCCAGAAAGGCAGATCAACCCTCCCTGGAGACCTGGAGCTCGAGTATCTGCTTCAGGCTCTGTTGCCTAAGCATTCGTAGAAATGCCTTTGCAAATGCCCTAGAGTACCCAAAGCTTTCACAACAGCCTAGCAGATCTTTGGCAGATCAGGTAGCAGTCTGGTTCTTCAGCCTCTAAAGCAGTGGGTCATTGACTCATATCCCTGAGGATGAGTCTTTATCTATGTCAAGTGTATGTCTCTCTGAGCTGGGTCACTAATTGTACTACTCAGGTGTTTATGGGATATTATGAGATCTAAGAAAGGGCATACAAAAAAGGGCGTACATTATGTTTTGCTTTATGTAGATTGCACTTCTGAAATATCTTTTCATTGACTGATTTACTATGCTTTGATTCATAAAATTAAGTGGTCTCAAAGTACACAAATAGGATTAATTTTGAGGAAACTAAACCAGAAGATGTGTTCCAAAATCACATCTCTGAATGCAATGGGTTTGCCAACAGGACTAGATCATGACTAATTTAAAGTTAAAAAACATGAAGAAAATAATGAAATATGTACAGTCAGAATGTGAGATCCTCAGAATCAAATTATTTGATCTTCAATTCTTCACCTATCACATCACATCTTGCCTACAGTTTGAGCCTTAGGCACTCAAGCATATTTGTTTGCTAAATTTATATCCTAGCTTTATATATTAACACCAAGAAGACACTACCTACTGGATTAAGCCTACTTCAATTTGTGAAGGCAGTGAAGACATCTTAGAGATAACAATTTTATAGCATCTGTTTTGTGAAAAAAGTTAACAGGTTTAAGAGCTATAGAGTCTGTATGCTGTAATCAATACAACTGGACCTTGTAAAAACTTGTTGCTTCTTCCTCAGTTTAGTACTAAGGCTGTGCTTTAAAAAAACAAAAAAAATTAATTACCAGTGTCCATATACCGTCTGTTATTAGGCACCCTTGTTTAACACTGATTTAAAGCTGTATCAGAGAGGCAAACTGCATTCTTGATTAGTATTGATTGTTGGTGTAGTGTTGACCCAAACAGATTGTAACGGGAATTAAGGCTGGTGTGGCTACAAGAATGGAACCACAATCCTTAGTAACACAAAATATAAGATTAATTTACTTTGTGGGATAACTATAGCAACTGTACAGCAGTTCCTATTCTACAGCACACATACCCCCCCCCACACACACAGATTCATACTCACCAAAGCCCCACATCCTCCAGTGTGGCTGTGTCCACCACCATGGACCTGGAGTAGCAGGACAGTCACTCCTGGCTGGCCCCAGTCCTGGCTGACAGTCTGGTCTTTACTTACAGCTCTCAATTTCAGGCTCAACCATCACTGCAGCATTGTGTGTTTGCAAATGTGTTCCCCAGGGGACCACTATTTTCACTACTCGTTGCTTTTTAATTTCAATGATTAGGACAATGGCTTTACTGGTCAGGTCATCCTGCATAAATCTTCATAAGTTCCTCCCCTCCTAAGCCAATAAGCCATCATTTTCTGATCATTGAGTCCAAACCCAAACCCAGTACAGCCAAGCCCCCCATTAAATCTCCTCCCTAAGTGTTACATCTGCTCATCTTTAAATATGTCCAGGGACAGAGACTCAACCACTTCCCTGGACAGCCTGTTCTAAAGCTTGACCACCCTTTCAGGGAAGAAATTTTTCCTAAAAATTCAATTTAAACTTTCCCTGTACAACTTCATGCCTTTTCCACTTGTCTCACTGATTATTCCTGGAGAAGAGACCAACACCCACAAGCAGTTGTGGAGAGTTATTCATTATTTCATACAATGAATACAATTATTTTATATCTGTATTTTAAATGCAAAATGAAAATAAAATACTTGGAAAACACTACTTACCAAACTTTTTTTCAGCTCATGAAACAAATTTTATCTATTAATATATTATTCTTAAATTTCTATGTATTACTTCCAAGTAAATTATATGTAGAACATTTCTCTGTTATGCTAACTTTTTTCAGTTTCTCTGTGTAAATACATATACAGTATATGTGTGCATGTATATATATATGTGTGTGTGTATATGTGTGTGTATAGAGAGGAATTTACCCCTATATTTACATGTATAGCCACATATGATTTTTGTAGTAACATTTTCTAGCAATCAGTGTGATTCCTTCTGAATATTGATGCAAGATACTTGCTGTATAGAAGAATTTAACATACAACAAAAATAGAAGCAAAATTAATTTTTAACATATTTTGATAGTCCATCAGTAGTCTATCATCCTCACCACCTCTATTGCTAGTCATAGTTACGAGTTATCTAAATGTTTCTTCCCTGAACACCGACAAAAGTATCCATGAGGTTAGAGGAAATAAATGGAAGTAATTTCTATACCCCAGTTAGGTGGGAAACAGTTTAGTATTGAAGATAGAACTATATGGCCCCTTTGAATACTTAAACACTAATCTATTTGCCTGTTACTTCTATTAGCACTGCAAAATAACTAAATTAGGCTTAACCCTTGCACAGGAGAGGATATAGTCTTGAATTATGATTGTCTGCCTTTGGGATTCTTCATTACTAGCAGAATAAAACATCTGAGCAGATCAGAATACATTATTAGCTGATCAGAAAAGAGTCTATGAGTAATCAAGTTAAAACAAAATGCATAATGATTTACATATTTTTTAAAACATAATATGTGGTGTTTTTCATTTTTGAGATAGAAGAAAAATGTTTAAATGTTCTTTATGCTACAAGTGATAAAGAAAACCAGCTGAAAGAAAAAGGAAATTTCTAACAGATGTAATTGTCTGTAACTGTGAGGCTTGAACAGTTTTTTGAGGCAGGGATTCTTCTGGCTGTTGAATGCAGAATAGTGGACTCAACACATGATATTTTTTGAAAATGAGGCTTCATGTACATTATTTTCTTAAACAGGATATGATAGGCTTAATAAATAAATTTTTGGGGGCAGTTTCATTATTTGCTTCTGATTTGGGTTTTTTTCCCACAAATCTAAACAGCTAACAGCTGCATGCCCTCTGAACTTAGAATATATTAGACTGCAGGGTTTACAGCAAAGGTTGGAAAGGAAAACAGTTCAATGCTAATATAATTAGGGACTATGATCCATGTTGAAATTAATTTTTTAATCTATTGCAATATAGAACTAGATATACTCAACTCCTAGTATGACAATAATAACTTTAATATCTTTAACAGGTCAAAATAGTAATAAGGAGTGCTAAAATTACTTTCTTCCTTGGGCATCCATGTTTCATACTTGGATTACAGTCCTGGCTTTTTTGTTTTTCCTTATACACATGTTCACTATTTCTTTAGGTCCAAATAATAGATTTTTTCCTCACCCATTCTTTCTTTTTAAGAAAAGAAACCTGGAAACATCTTCCCTGACAAGGAACTCCTTGCAACACTTACTAATTTGCAAATATTATTTATTATCAATACTTAATGTGATACTGAGGTTGTAAAAATACAAAAGTGTTGGTGAATTACTAAATTATACCATACCTCCTTTTTCTCTTTTGAACTCTTATTTATCTATTTACATTATCATACCATTCTCATTACTATTTTCTGTGTGGTCATACAATCAGGACTATTTCATATTATAATCCTGAAATAATAATTTCTGATAAATGCAAAATGCATAAGTTTCCATTTTCCATCTAAATAAGAAGACTACATAATATTTATTCTTTGCTAAGCCCAGCCTTGTAGAAAACTTGAGAGCCACATCAAGCATTTTTTTCCTAGAAAAAAATTGTTGAATTATGAGATTATAGTTAATACCCTGAGCAATTTGCCAGCACTTTTATTTATATAGGTTTACACACTGTGATTTCTAGCTAATCTCTAAACACACTTGAAAAAAATGACCTAAAACCAAAAGAACTGTCAGTCCTTATCAGATTTTGAAACATCTGCAACTTTATAATTGATGACTGCTAGATTTAACACAACTGTCTACAAAATTCTTTTGGTCACAAAACCACATCAGTGTCTCCTGTTTGTGTATGCAAAGGTGCTTGAGACTGATATCGCTGCTAATTTACATCTTAGCTGCATCTTACATGGCCTTTTTAAACAACTGCTGCCTGTTTTCTACAACTTCTTCATTCAGAAGCAAATGAAAATCCAGCATTCAATTAAGATCAAAGTGTCTGGTCACAGCAACAATACATGTGCTTAAAAATGCACATGCACTTTTCAAGTTGCAGACATTTGTATGCATAAATCAAGTGCCTGCCCTAGAAAGAGGTTTCATGAATCTAGAAGATTTAATATCTGCATATGTCCAAGTATTGAAATTTTTGTGGTGCTTTCTTAATCACTTCTGGGGAATCCACATAGAATGTTAACTTGTAATTCATTGAGAAGTCAATACTCAGAACAGAAAACAAACTCTTTCAAATGCACTTTTTCTGAAATATAGTGCTAAAATTGTAGCAGACATCTGCAAATGTTAGCATTTGTAATTGCAAATCAGTTTTCTTGTATAGAGGCATTTAAAATATGCCCACAGGTGTTTATATGGATGTAAGTGCATATATGTATCTAAAAATGAAAGAGATTTAATAATGTATACAAATAGATATAGTTTCTGCTTATGTTTAAAAAAAAAAAAAAAAGTGATTGCTCTTGAAAGATTTCATCACTTTCCTGTTTAAGAATGTTTACCTGAAGAAGCCTATGTACCTGCAGGGACTCATTCTACCTTAAAAGCCTCTGTGTGTGCACACTTATGAATAAGACTTTTTACTTACTCAAAGAGAAAAGGAAAACTGAAAACTATGATCTTCCTCTTTTTTTAATTTATTTTCAGTTTCTGTCTTTAACAGACCAACTTTTATTAATGACACTGGAATTCTACTGTAGCAAGAAATTTATCGTCATGTTATATGTACTTTAATTTTTTTTTACTGTTTTTTGAGATATAGCAATATAGAATGACACCTGTATTTAGAAAAAATGAATTTTGGGTCTTTTTCAACTGAGACGTTGGATTTAGAAGAACCAAAAATGTAAAATGGTGATTGTAAAGATACTTTTAAAGCCAAACTCACAATTTCTGTTTTTTTCTTCAATCAAAAAATTGTAATGTTTATACTCCCTATTTAAACTTGAGAAAGACCTAAGCTATTTTCAAAACTGTTCTTGATTAACAGGTACAAGCAGGAGTTAGGGCAGTAAGAGATAGTTCTTCTTTAGGCTAGGAGAGTGCAAAGTATCACACAGGTTAACCACATAATACTTAATGAAGATATATGGAAAATTTGCGGTGTGATGAATAGAGCCTAAACAAAAGAGGAGGCACCCAGGGTACCCACTGAACAGTTCTCTACAAGACATGTAAACTGCTCTGTGCTCAAAAGGGCAGACCTCCCAAGGAAACTTTTGTTGCTGCCATTTTCTACTATTGACATAGATGGATCATTTCTTGCTGCCACTGAGAGAATGCTTTAAATATTAATTTGGGTTCATAAGCCTCCATGCAACTTTTATAAGTCATTGCTGTAGAGCACTAGTCAAAAATGCCATCTGTGGAATGTTTTTAAGAAAGGCAGCCTGAAAACACAAGGAAGGGCTTCAATTTTTCCTGATAATTAGTATGAGAGAAGCAGTTGTAAAAATCTGAAATTATTACATATCTTAATAAACATACTCTGATATTAATTAGTTCAGTATTTATTGTGCTATTATATATAGATTTTAAAAAAGAAAATTTGAATAAAGGGGAGGAGTTCATGTATACACAATGTCCCCTCTTCTAATGTTGGTTAATCATTTGCATTGCTGCTAAATGTTCTATAAGGCACTGTTATGAAATATACTGTAAATCATCATACATCAACATCAGAATTAATCAATTACTGATTATTATTTCTGATTATTCTGTGTTTATGTCAGATCAGATTAGCAAGTCACTACAGATTCACTGAAGAAGTTAAGCTAGAGCCACATTATATTATGTAGAATAACATTCTAAATTTAGATCATTCTAATTTGGCAAGTTGTTTATGTTACTTTATGTTATACCTTCAAAAAGGCTTCCATATGGAATGCTTCATGAATTTTTATGGGGATAAAACCACAGTTCTTACTCACTTGTACTTTGCATGACCTTGAATATCTCACTTCTCCTTGACTGTGCTCCCATTCCTCTGGCTTCATCTATTTATATTGCTAGCATTTTCTCTTATCATGTGTACAGACTCGCAGATTGTGAACTGGCTCTTTGGATGTTACATTCATACACATGATAATAACAGTGACAACAATAAATCTATCAGTGGTGTGATTCTGAGTCTATAGGAAAAAAAGGAACATTTCAATAGTGGTTTCTTTGCCAGAGAGAAATCAGCTGGAAACAGTGTTTGTTACATCCTGTAAATATATGTATCTTTTTCAGAATTGAACAGGGTCAAGGAGACATAATATGCATAAAGCTGAACTAGTATTTTTTTGTGGCTTGGCACATTGTATCTGAAATGCTTCTCTCCTGTGAAAGTCACTGTTGTAGAATCCCTGCAGTATTTCATTTCTCTTTGAGAGTTGTAGGGCAACAGCAGCAAAGTCATCTATTTTTTAAGGCTTTAGTTTATATCCAGCCAAAGAAGTTAAATTAATGTTTTTCTTGTTGTCAGCAAGAGGCACAAAGAGATATATATTACTTATAACTTCTATCTAGTGAGCAGTTACTGACTTTAAAAGGATACGCAGATCAAGCTTAGAGAGCCACTTAGTTCAGTTGTGTGAGGTCCCAGCATTCCTAATTGTCTGGAGTAAGAGAACAGCAGTATAAGGCAGGCATAAACATTGTAAAGGCTGGAGCAATTTGGGCCTTTCTGTATGGCTTAGCACAGTGTCAGAGTCAGTAAAAACAATAAAACACATGTCTCTGTCCTCTTTTACCCAACTGGAAAATGTACTGTAGAAGGTTTAGGCAGACTGAAGTTTAGTATGGGGATTATATGGCGAAAAAGGGGTTGAGTTCAGAGGTGGACACATGATTTTCAGTAATTTGATTCACTGACATGAGAAGGAAGAAGCAGGTTAGTGTCGTCATCTGACAACACATCTCCCCAAAATGATTATGTTTGTGGTAATCCCAGAGGAAGCTTTACAGAGTCTGAACTTTACTCAGTCTCTACTGACCTAGCTCAGCCTCAGTACAGAGTGAGGAAAAAGCAGGGCATTTCTGGTTGCCATCTGGTCTGAAAGCTCCTCTGGGGATGCGCCCAAGCATGGACACAATGCCTCCAGTGCCACTTTGGGCAGGTGTTTTCTCCTTCATCAACCCCTACTCGTGCAAGCACATGGCATTAACCCTCCAGGTGGTACATCCAGGTAGTGCTTCCAGGTTCAGGAGAAAGGCAAAAAGGGAATTTTTTGGCAGGTTTGTGTGGGGATTTTTCCCTTTAAAGCAGCTTTAAGGGTGGATGTCCCATTCTCAGGCAGTTTGTGGATATTTTTTTATTTAGATAGCATTTTTCCCAGACAACCTTTTGCTTGCCTTTTCACTTTTTAATATTTTTCCTTGTGTTCCTCCCAAATAGTTTGTGGGAGATTTTTATGCTTATTTTATTATTTGTCTGCTTTCTGTTCTTTTGTTTTCAGAGCTGAGTTTGGGGGCTAGGTTGACTTGTTTGTTTTGTGCAGCCTTTCCTGACCCCTGGAGCTGCTGAGGTGGGTTATCCCTTGCTCTGTGTTAGCTGTGTCATGGATCCAGGCTGTGGCTATCCATCCCTTCTGGCAGCTTCTAGGGCCTTTCAAGGCTAACAGAACTAGTTTTATCTTTCTGGTGCTCTGAATTGCCTAGTTAATACTGAAAAACACATTAGCAAATGCAATTACAGTTGTTATACAATTTCCTTTATCTTTTTTTTTTAATAGCCGGCCTTTAATTTGGTGTTATCCTTACACTTCCAATATTTCTCCATACAACAAAGGCTGACATTTGAAGTCTTCCTTATACAAAATGTGGTGTAATCTGTGACAAGCCATGAGATGCTGATGACTTCTCTGTGAGGAGGAGCATGATGCTGCTAGTGAGAGCCTCTTTCTTCTCATTGTTTTGCGTCCAGTTGATTTTCTTTACTGCTGCAACTCACACACAAAAGTCTGTGATTTGTCTGGCAGCCATTTGGGGAGTGAGTATGACACTGTCCTCAGAGGGGCATGGCCAGAGCTGATACTGGAATGGGGAAAGCAGCGGTCACTGGGCTCAGCATAGATGATCCAACAGAGCAAATCCAGTCCAGACCCAAACAAGCTGGGACTAATCTTGAGACCTTGCAGTGCCAGGTCAATATAGGGCCTACATTCTACTGTTAAAGGCACAACTCACATTCATTGAAGGACAGTAGGTGTCGTGTAATCATAATTTTCCTTCTGAATCTGAGACACACAGAGAGTGGTAACTATGGTATGAGACCTCAGGGAAAGCTAAGCACTTCTGGAAATGTAACAGGAAGCCTAATGGAATAGGCCATTAGACTGCTAAAGTGGCTCCTTGGTATCTCTATGCAGGTGACTGAATCCCACCCATAGCACTATAGCTAGCAACCAAACACTAGGAAACAAAAATAAGCATGAGGCACTACAAAATGCAGATGGCAAGAACTAAATCTTTAGTGAGTACAAATGTTCTAAACAGAGTTTAACAAGTAGAATGCACAAAGTTGAGTAGATAAGGCAGATGTTCAAGGTTGAAGATGCACTCTTTTTAAGCAGATAAGGATTTGAAAAGAACCTCCAACTCAGTCCAAGAAGATAGGAAAATAGTTGCATTGCAATAGAAGTGTTTCAAGCAGAAAGGAGATCATAAATGTCAATGGTAGTGAAAAAGGATAAATTAAGATAGATAATACATTATATCTGCAAAAACTTTACAAATACAGTTTATAACTGAGCACTATGTAACACCATCTTTATGGTTATGCTCGTTTATCCATTTCAGGGTGAGAGTGTGGGAATGGGAAGAGGAATCCAATTCTTAGCTTTAGTCAGGAGCTGGGTATGATCTGTTTTCCGCAGCATTGGTAACTTAGCACAGATAGTCATTAGTATTTGTAAGACACTAGACAATGTAAGATGTAAATTTTCCCTTCTCATATTACCATATGTAATAGGTATGCTTGCCCAGAAGGGGAATATCCTGTGCTAAGAAAAAAGAGAGATGTGAAAATATGGGGGGGGGGACAGGGGGGAAGTGACATTTTTTTGTTTCATCTACTCTAGAAATTGCGAGTACCAATTTTTATACATGTTCTTGTTTATCCTTAATATCCATTTTAGTTTTCTACTTTTACCCAGAGCTTTACTGTCTATGCATGTATTAAGGAAGGTATGTACTAATAACAGAGTCTAGAAATTTTTTTATTTCCATGCAGGATCTTGCAAATATACAGTGTAAGATAAAAATCAACTAAGTTTCTAGTCATTGTGTGGAGCTCTTAGTTAAAAATCAACCTTTACTTCATCCCCACTGACAGCTATACAGTCTCTCCAAGAAGAAGCATGTAGTATTGTTCTACATGACTCTTCAACAGTCATCTGGAATAAAGAATAAGTACTTTACAAATAGCACGGTCAGTGGAATGTTTGGACTCAGAGGATTCTTCACAGTTCTTTCTTTTCCCGCTAATTTCTTTTATTATGTTTTCAGCTCTCCAAGAACTGTTATAGCTTTGTCCATTCTTTCAGAAAGATGCTCTGACTTTTTCTGTGGAAATGCTGTTTTTAAGAGTTTTAACTACATTGAAGCCAGTCAAATGTGTCCCCTGATAAATAAACTGACTTGACAGTGTTCTCTACTACTATTAAATGAAGCTATATGCTCTCCTAAAATGTCTGCACCAGAGAAATCACTGTGGATGCTAGTAATCTGGACAGATTGCAATATTGTCTGATCATGCTTTTGGGGAATCTAAAGTAACAGGTTAGATTTTAAATTAGTTTTTCCTAGTCATTAAAGGCATTTTTTTATATATCACAGTTTTTTCTTGCTGTGGTAGTTCACCAGCCATCTCCCCTGACCACCACTATGGGAAAGCCTTTAGTGTTTCTCACATCAGCCAAAGAAACAGTAGCAGTTATTTATTAGTCATTATCATGGACTGGTAAGCCTGCCTTATGAGGAAAGGCTAAGAGAACTGAGTATGGTCAGTTTTGAGAAAAGAAGACTTAAGTGAGAGGCTTACAGGACCTTATTACCATGTTCCAGTATCAAAGGGTGGCTACAAAGAACGTGGAGACTCTTTTTTCAAGGATTTGCAAGGAAAAGATGAGAGGTCATGAGTATGAGTTTCTCCTGAGGAGATTCTGGTTGGACACATGAGGACAATTTTTCACAATGAAAACAATGAGCCATCAGAATAATCTTGACAGGGAAGTGATGGATTGGACAAAATTGGATACTTTTAAGATTCATCTGGACAGTGTGCTGAGGCATCTGGTCTAAACAGTGTTTTGCCTAGAAATGTTGGACTTGATGATCCTTGAAGTTTCTTCCAACCTGGTATTCTGTGAAGCAACATTTTTTCCAGGTGACACTATTGCTTCACTTTTGTAAGTCAGTCTGTGTTTTGGAAGGGACAGTTTCCAAATTTCATAGTGCTTAATGCTAGAAGTACCCAGCAGAGCCCATAGGTGTAGAATACACTGCAGATATGAGAAAAAGCTGAGGAAAAAAGTTTCAATTAAATTTGAAGTCCTTTTGCCTCTAATAATATGTCACATTGAAACTTCAGGGTCTCAACTGGACAAAAGACATGCTTTGTATGTAAAGTCAAGAATTTACTGTAGGTCTAATTGGAATCATAAGTCTTGCCAAAAATATATTATTGGTCCAGTTACAGAAGTACTAAGACTTACCATGCAAGTTATCCAAATACTGAAGTTCAATCATGGTAATAATACTTTAATGCTTGAAACTTACAGACAAATTTTATACTTCCATTGGTTTCATTAAGGGAGAAAGGGTTATGGTGCATTGTTATCCTGAATCTTTTGCCAAGGGAATGCAGTGGGGGCTTCTTCTTTCTTGTACTTGAGAGGCTTATACTAGGGGATACTTTTAAGCATTTTCTAACATGGCCTATACCTTGCTTCTTTTGCTTTTCTGTGTTACATCTGGGGTTTTTTTATGTAAATGGTATTTTATTTTTGTTGGAAGCTTGTCTTTTTTTACTCCTCAAGACATTTTCACCCAGCTTTAAATGTTTCATGTCTTCAATGATCAGTACTTATTCAGTGATCATTTCCTGATAGCCTTGATCTCCTGTGTTTATATTTTTTAAGGCATCAACTGTTATCCAGCACTTGTGTTCCACAGTACCACATAATTTATTCTATGCACAAAAAAATGTGTCACTGGAATAGTACTTGTTATCACTATCTGAGCTATATAGGAATTATTATAAAAAGAGACATATCAGCACACCATTGTACAAAGAAAAGCAAAACTCAAACAAATTAGATATGAGTCTACTAGACCTAAAAAAGCTGAAAAAAAGGCTCCAGGCCAGTGTAAGACAAGTCCAGACAAATCAGGCTTGATAAGCCCCAGTCTACAGCTTTGCAGTGTTAGAGCAAACCCTCTGGCTTCTTGTTCAACAATACCATATTTACTGAGCTAAAGGACTACAAAAGTGAGACACAGGCCAAACTGTGTTGATATTATTTGTAAAAACAGAGAATATATTCTGTAATGGAATTTGTTGCTATTCACTTGTTTTTGAACAATTCATAGCCGAAATTACTAACGCTAAGAATCAGCTGAGACAGCCCCTGTAAAATGATCCCTGAGGATTCTAGCAATAAACTATGGGGAGCAGGGAGGTTGGTCTTGACAAGAAGTAGCAACCTGCTAATGAGGTGGTCACAGTTATGCATTGTTAGTGTTTTATTTGTATTTTCTGAGCTGGGAAGTACAGAGGTCTTAAATAGTATGTAAAAAATTAAACTGTAGTAGTACAGAGTATTTTATACCAGAAGGGTTAGAACTGTGTTTAACAGCTCTCTTCTACTGTTCTACTGTATCATTTTTTGAGCTCTTAATTTATTTTGTAAACTCTACTAATTAAAATCATTCATTTTCATGTGCATGGTTCTCAACCAAGTCATGTACACACAGTCACACACACAGGAGCTAATTTAAAGTAAGAACATTGGACAAATAAATGAAGAATAGGAAAATAGTGTTTGATGTTAACCTGGTTTTTTTGTATCCTGGATTTTGAATGAGTGCCTGGATAGCAGAGAGATATGTCAAGACTGATATTATAAGAGTTTACATCAGCTAAGGACCTGTCTTAACCTGTTCCTTTATGTATAAGAACTGTTAGTAAAAAGCTTAGAGAGATTCTGTTTGAGAAAGGATTGACCAGATGTTAGCTTTCCTCTATATGAAATCTCACTGCAAATATGGATTATTTTAGCAAATAGCTGAATGGTGGCTTTTCATCAGTTCTACAAGGACACACACACACACACACACACACACACATTCCTGCTCCTCCTTTAGTTCTGCCCACACTACTGGTGTGTGAAGAAATGCATACAGTTTCCAATTGGGTAGGTTAATAAAATAAAGAAAGGAGTATGTTAACTCTAATATATTTTCATCAAGGCTTAGCCATTCTGGTTATTTTACTGTATTCATTGTAGCCTGATATTTCACAGATTAACCTTTCCTTTAACGCTGTCACACCCCACCAACTGTGATTTAGCAAGTACATAATTTATCACTTAATAAGAACGGCCATGTTAAGCACAGTGGGAGCTTTTACTGGCAATAAAATCTGCTTTTCTCATAGGGAAAATAAAGGCTGAATCCAAGTGGACTGAGAAAGTTTAACGTCTCTTGTAATGAGAATGACCTTAGAAAGAATGGAACTTTTTATTAGCAAATGTTTAGTATGTGTTGTGATTGTCCCAAAACACTCTTTGAGAATAAAGATCCTAATTTGACATACATTAATTAAAGTGTCAACAATTTCCAGGGTAACGCTGTGTGTCCAAAGTAGTTAAAAAGTAGTTTTATTTAGTCCACAATTCACTTGCATTATTAGAGTCAGGAATAAAGCTCTAAATATAGTCCTTACTGTCCCATGATTCCATGGTCTTTTTTTTTTTTTTCTACAGAGGTAATTAGTTTTCTGTTCTACTAACTCTTTTACAAGTTAAGAAGAAAGATGAAGAAAGCTGAAGAAAATTGAAAAAGAGAAAACGGAAAAGTAGCAAAGCTTCCAACTCTAATCTTGTCTAAACAATCTGAATCTGTTTTGGGGTTTCACATGCAGCATTCCTCCTCTGTGAAGGAGGATGCCTTGCACTAGAGTATATCCAGCTCAATATGCTGATAGTGTCATCTTTCCAAGGGGATAAAGAATAAACTGCTTCTGTTTCCTTCAGTCTTTGCAAAGTGTTGATGTATCAGTCCATTCTTACGTACATTTACCCCTGTGAATATAAATCATAGATTATTGAATAGAGTAGAGATGGGGTCAAAACCCAGTGGCAAATGTCTGATATCTTTAAACCAGTCGGAGACTCGTGTAAGCCTATGATAAGTTCTGATTGTTTGTGAAAATATGGGACTGTTAAAAGTTAACATATGGATAAGGTCCCAACCTTTTGGTTTGTAGCTCCTGTTCTAAAAGTAGTTCTCCAAGAGAATGGCACTATTAATTACCCTTTTAAATTCATTTTACCTTTGCAATGATATTCAGTATAAACTAATGATGAATATGGAGAAGTTCCTGACTATCAGAATCAGAAAATTTACAAGATCTGAACTTGTGACTCTTGACTATGTTAGGTACTGTTCTATCTAATTTAATTTTTCTCTAATAACTGTTTTCATACCACTCTAAATTGCATTTATAATTGAATTATTTCTCCCATAATCTAAGAAAGACAGCAGAAATAAAAATAAAAAGATTACTCTCTTTATTTCAGATTATAGATCTGTAGTAGGGACTCTGATTCTTATATGATAGGAACACAACTTTAGATGAATAAATTGAATACCCTTTAAAACCAAATATACACTCAAGTGTACTGATACTATTATTTTTCTTTTTGATTCACATTCAATATGCTTTAAAATAGAACTAACATTTCCTGACCACCATGGAGAGCTATAATTTGTTTTTACTTCATTCTATGGAAAATTTTTCTTCAGGGTAAATAAACTTGCCTCATTCTAGACAGTACATCCAAGGAGAATACAGGGGAGGAAAAGGAAATAAAAAAAGCAACACGATATGCTATACTTGTAGCTTGGGCAAAGCTTCATTGTCAATGTTATAAGATTAACAATCACAGCATCACCTTTGGGAAGGGTTTTAGAGAAAATAACCTGAGAAAAGCTCCCAGGAGACTTGTGTGAAGTCCTTAGTGGCTGCTTTCTCAAGTTCTCTCTACAGAAACATGCTTCAAAGTACATGAGGAGAAGCAATTTTCAGTAGTATTAATGATAAGGCAGCTGACTCATATTACTTTGAACTAAGAGCCATTTGTCTTAGGAAGACAATGTTTAACCCATTAGTGAAACCACAGTACCAAAAAGATCCATGCTGATCCAATCTAGGATCCCAGAAGTCACTGAGAGTTCACAAACATGTGCACAGAGAAGTCTGTGTTCTTTTTTTCTCCTCTCAATTTTTCAGACTCCAAGAACAGTAGAACATTTATTTATTTATTTGAACATCATACATGTTGATTGTGTTGTCTGCTGCTTCATCAGCAGCATCCACAATCTTCAGACTAGATGGATGACCACAGAGCAGGTAATCTGCTTTCATGTGGTACCTTCATTTTTCAGTGTTCCTTAGGGAATTCTTCCATCTGAGAGTAATATGATAAAAGCACAAAATCTGTAGCCAGTAAAACCTGCATGGGACAGTTTCTACCAAGCTAAGCTCATGATGTGACCTGTCCAGTGCCCACATTTTTTGTGTTCATTGGAAGTCGTGGTGGAGTTCTCTATGAATGTTGCTTAAAATAAATGATGCAAAACTTGAAATAGTGGAACATTTAAAAAAAAAATGTTTCTCAGTTGAAGTGATTTGCCTGTAAAGGTTAATTCTAAAGCAGTGAAGAGCTTGACCATTATTAGATAATTATAAAAACTTCTTCTCTGAATATTCTATCAACTTCAGAGTAACATGTCCTTAGCTATTAATCTCACTTGTAATGAAACAAATATAGCAAAAGTTTCAGTAACCTGACAGAAGCAAGAATGCTATAACAGATTCTACTGCCAATAGTTTTTTTATTATTTACAAATTCAATGTTATAATCATCTGTGGGGATTTCTCTGCTTTTACAGAGATGTCCCCAAGGTGTTAAAAGTCCTTTTCCTTGCCCAGGAGAAGAAAGACGTGCAAATCTTCGGTCTTCAGATATCTTTTATTATTGTTTATAATAACTTATCTAGAACACAGTTCTCTCTGTCCTGCCGAGGTCTTTCCAGCACGACAGTCCCAGGCTATTCCCCGCCCGAGAGGTGGTGGTTTATCTTTTATACTAAGAACTACGTATACCTTATTTACAATTATTCTCCAATATCTATCATCTATGTTAGACAGTGTGTACTCTACTCAAACCAATCACCAGTGCTACCACCACAGCAGAATCATGGAGGAGATGAAGAAGAAGGATGAAGCCTAAAAGCCATGCGGTTCCTCCATCTTGGCTTCACCCACCCCCATGTACCAAAATTCCAAAATCTACTTTTCCACCCTGTGACAATCTTAATATTATTCTATTTAAATTTGTGAGACTTGTATTTTTTCTTTTAAAGCTGGTAATCTCTTCCATGGGCTAAAATCCAACCCACAGGTGTTTTGGGCTTGTTGCCAGGACTTCTGAGCCCTCTGGGCCTTCTACACAGGTCCCTGAACCCCCAGAGCAGTCAAGGACAAGCTCTGGGTTCCCACAATCATCGACTGTAGTATTGTGAGATATAGAAGGAAAAAAAACCCCAAAATTGTTCCTGCCTGAGAATTGTATTTTAAAATTCTGCCTAAAGTTTTTGTTTGATTGGTTATTTTTTACTGACTATGCCTTAAGTACAGATCAGCTCATGAGGAAATTCATGTTATATTAGTTTTTTCTGAGATAGGCTCCTTACCAAGGTTCTGGCAAGCCCTGGAGAGGCCTTGTCTTAATTGCCGTAAACAGAATTAATTCTTGTGGTAGGAAAATAAATTGAGAATTTCAGTACTTATGTAGAAATCCTTGGAAAAGCACAGAACCTTACAGTGGCTTTAACTTGGCTAATTACCAGATGCCACCCAGCTGCTCTTTCCCTCCTTCTCAGTAGGATGGGGAGAGAAAATAAGATGGAGAAACTTAGGTCTAAATAAACACAGGGAAACTACTGGCTAAAAGTTTTGACTTGGGGAAAATTTATTTTATTTGCCTTTTCAAGTAGAATAGGATGGTCAGGAAAAAAAAAGACAAAAATAAACAATTTCTGCTCTGTCATCCTATCAATCCCTTTCTCTCAGGCTTCACTCCTTTTTCCCAGCTCCTGTACTTCTTTCTCCTTTCCCTGGGTGGTTCAAGGGTAATGAGGAATGGGTTTTTGAGGTCATTCATTGTGTAACCTGATGACAGTACTTCACATATATATTCATTTATGAGGCAACTTTTTTTTTTCTAGGTGTTTGTACTGAGCTAATACAGACAGACAGATGTATAAGATGAGAAAAAAAACTAGAGCAGCTAAAAAGATCTGAACATTCAAAACTTTATGAACATCACATTGAAAGTTTCAAATGAGACATTTCATTTTTCCAACTAATGTTGATAGGGCCAGGATTTTGGTTTGTTCTTGTATATCTTGAAAAAAAAAATCAGTTAAATAAAATGATGTTTGATTTTTTATATTTTGTCTGTGAATAACCCTACTTAAAAGAGCAGAAATGATGCATTGGCTTCCAGTTAATTGAAATCTATGACCCAAAAGGTTAGCTGTTAGAGAGTAAAGTATGATAAAGACTGAATTTTTTATTTATCACTCTAGAAAAAATTTCCCCCAGTCAAACATTTAAAGCTTTAAGAAATCATGTTGTAATGATATGTATATTTAAAATTAATCAGTGGTCTTCCTCATTTTTTCTTTAAAATTAAAAATGTTCTGCAGAAGTTTGTAAGTGCTAATACTTCTCATGAAGGTCATGCCTCAGTAGTGCTAAGGGTCATGTATTTCACAGGAAATGTCTCTAATAATCCTGGAGCTGGTTAAATTATCTGGTTTTCCTTGCTCGTCCTTTTTTCCTTTCCAAGCTGGCATAAAAACATTGATTAAATGAATTATAAGGTCCATGTTTGATTGATTTTTCAGTTCTTTAATTTAGACAGTAAAGCTTTCTATCACATTTGAAGTTAAGAATTATGATTGAAATAATAGAGGTATGATTCCACTGGAAGTTAAAAAGGAAAAAGTTGCCTTGCATATGTCAAGGCACCTTGTGATCCAAGATGATTAAAACTAAACTGTTTGCTATATGAATCCCAAGATGCTGCTATATCTCAGCGTCCATGACATTTAGCCAGTGACTTTTCATAGCTTGTTAATAATGTATAGCAATCCCAGTGTAAATTTTCAGTGACAGATCTGGCCTATTACAGTAGAGCAGTTAACTAGATTTATTTTGGAAAGAAAATGCAGATTTGAAAAATAATCATTACTAATGTCAAAAGAGGTTGCACATTTACAAGACTATTTATGCTAAGGCAGTTTCTCAGGAGATGTGCTTTCCACATTCATCTATTATTCTTCCCAACATCCTAATTATCTAACCTAGAGGTATTAGCAAAACTTTTCCAAAATCATCAAGATTAACACTCACAAAGAAAAACGGATGTCTCCAAAAAATTTCGTAATGTGGACTGGTCCACAAAATTTATTGATTTTACCAGGTTGGCTGAGTCACATAAGCAGGTAAAGGTTACAGCATAAACATTCTCTTCTAAGTGCAATTGCTGTTAATCATTGCTCCAGATAAACCTAATAAACTTCTGTGTTGTAGAAACCATGTTTTTTTCTGAACCTCATCTCTCACTGATACACAAATTATTCATAAGCTGTAAAAGGTCACAAGGTAGATGAGGAAAGAGAGGGAGAGAGAAGGAAAAGGGTACAGGTAAAAAAAATGGACTGAAAAGATGAGATACAAAACAGACTCAAAGAGTAGTGAGTTACAAGAGAATATAAATCAGTGTTGTAGAGAAAACTGTGGCTGATGTTTGGATTCTTGTCGATTTTCTCTGAGGCTGAAAATTTACTAACAAAGAAATTTTACTGTGATTGTAGCCAGAATTGTTGTAAATCAAGATCCTTCATTAAATTCTCTCTTTTCAGTCTTTTGTTCAGCTACTGCATTGGCATATGCTCAAATTAAGAAAATTACTCCTGATAATGATTGATAGAAAGACTCAACACGAAAGGGATTATATTTGCACCACAGTATGTCAGCATTTCATATGAGATAAAAAAATCTGCAGGGAATGACAGAAAAGAGAAAGATCTTTGTCAACATCTCTAAAACCCTAAAAAGTCATGAATAAATTATGAATGCATTATTCTTATGGCAAATGAGCACTATTTTTTGCAGCCTTTCAACACCATACTATTGATCTTATGTTGATCCTTCTGTAAGTCTAAAAGCTCAGACTTCACAATGCATTAGCTTACTTTATCAGATAATCTCTAGGAGCTATTTGCTGATAAACCTAGATATGCATTTACTTATAAATACATAGATTCTTTTCTTTTAGATGGTAATCAACAGACAAGATTTGCAGTGATCATACCTTCATGTAAAATCTATCTAAGAGCCTCTGTTTTTCATTTTCAGAATGTTTATATCCCAAGCCACATAGAAATACATTTCAAAGTAATTCAGTTATGTTTACTTCTATTTATAGCACAAGAACTGTATTCCATAGCTACTTAAACTTTCTAATATCAGTTGTATTTAGATTCTACTGTTTCTGTCCCTTCTAATGAGCTAGAAGAAATGACAGAAGGAAAATAAGAATGTGGAGAGGCAGAACAAAAATGCAATTTTTTTTTTCAAAAGGACTAGATATGAAGGAAGGTGGGAGTGAACAAAAAGTTAAGAAATTATTGAAATGTTTGTAGCATCCTAAGAACTATTAACTTCATTAAACTCTTAATAAAAGGTAAAGTTTATTGCAATTTTGGGAAATTTGTGAAAGCTGTTGATAATAGCTGTTGTTTTAGATTGCTTCTAGTTGTTTCATAATTGCTCAGAATAATTTAGTTAATAGCATGGCTGTCTTTGCAATCACAAAGCATTTTTTACATCGCATCATGCTTTTTGTACAGAAACAAACTGAATACTGTGGTATTCCAGTTTTTTACCAAAAAAAATATGACGTGTCAATATGTTAAATGTTTCCAATATTCTAAAGTATTCTATAAGTTGAATGATTGTCTGACATGGGGAAAAGGGCACCTTGTACATATTGATATATGTAGGACTTGATATACTGGATATTTAAGTGCTTTCCTGGGTTTAAGTCTTCCATCTAAATTTCAATTTGAAGACAAAGTTCTGTTTGTAAAACTTCTCTATTCTGGCGGTGCCATAATCACTCGATATGGTATTATATATTTTATAAATATTTGGAAAGCTTGCAGTACAAAATAGGTTATTTTGGCAAACATTTATACGTACACGCACATATTTATATATATATATTTTTCTACCTCAGTGTCTATGGAGTTAGGCCCATGGTTATACAGTTTATATCTCTGAAATCTCAAGGCTTTGTACAGCCTTGAGTCTCTGAAGTCTCAAGTTTTTTCTGAGTAGGAAATTACACAGAGTTCATCCAGTCTGTAACCTGCAATATCTAGCTGATTCCACACTATTGATTCTCTCCATGGGAGTTACAGCAACCTGCTCCACTAATCATTCTTGCTCCAAATGGTTATGACCACAGGAGCTCAGTAAACTGCTCTAGTCTTTACTGCTGTCTACACCTCAGCAAGTACACACACCACATATCAAAACGTGCCCAATCACAGAAGCCAACAGGAGAGTTCTTAAAAAGACCTTTTTCTCAATGTTTGACTTTTACAGACTAAAAAAATCAATCCCACACACTTTAGATACACATAGGTGTAATTGTTCTGTCTGTCCAGATATTTTACAAAATTGTATATTTCTTCAATTTCTTCTTTAACTAATATAGTCAGAGTTTTTTTATTATTATGATAAAATAGGTATAATTACACCAAAGCATAAAATTACATTTAAATTGAATTTAAACTGGCATAATATTCCCTGTGTCTAATTGCCTTTTCCCCCTAGTAGAATATTCTTTGCATCATTTTCATATCTGGGAAAATTTGCTCCCTTCAATTTGTTTTTTTTTGATCTCTTAATTTTTATTTTTCTTAATGTGCTCTTTAGACTCTGTGAAGATAAAGATATCTGAAGAAAACTATTTAAGATTTCAGTGAGCGGAATCATCCTCTGCATTCCTTATTCCACTGAGCTTAGGAGAATGCTAGGGTGATTAATGTTGGGTATGTCAAGTTGTGTTCTACTGGGCTTTGACATTTACAAATAGGATCAAAGGACCAAACTGTATCTTCTCAGTGAATTATTTTTAATGTCTTTCAACCAAAAAAGAGATGAGCTTATAACTCACTCATTAAGCTATATTTTCCATGTTTTTTCTCTCATATATTATGACAAGATATTTGAAAAATAGTGTGAGCTTCAGTTTATACATTTTCCAAGAAGTGTGCCATAATCTGTAGTTGATGCAGACTTTGACAAATCTGTTCACTTGTTATTGTCTCAATAGATTCCAAATTGTCATTACCCAGAGCGTATTCCATACAAAATGAAATTAATATAGTCTAATAGTCAAAACACAAATAAACCAAAATATAATTCCTGATACACAGTGTAATGATCCCTCAAGAGGTGTCACACATATGTGTTTCATGGTCCATCCTCCTGTTTTGCTTCACAATTTGGAAAGCTTAGGTAAGCACTGCAGGTGCCTAATTCTAATTATATATGTTGTATCACTCAATGTAGCATCTTGAGGGGTAGGTGACAGGAGTACTTGGATTTAATCAAAGGTATTTTGCTAATTTGCTCCCTTTTCAGTGAAACATAAACCTTTGTGCTTTTCACCAGACCCAAGACAATATACAAGATGTGCACCCTGGTTACTAAAAGGAGTTTTTATAAACATTGTCTCATGTGAAATATATCCATGTACAACACAACTTAAAAGAGTAAATATTATTAATACCATTATGAGACCCTGTTTTTTAGAACATATTTGCATATATCCATAAAGCTGAGTGTATATATGCAAAAACATGTTTCAATAATGAGATTAGTAGGATTTTTGAACTTCATTAAAGATCTTGTAAGTCTTGTAACTATATTGACATCATATGGAACTGTTGATGTTCCATAGATGTTGATTATCACGTAGAATTTGCAACTACGAAAACAACGAGATTTTTGAAGAAAACTAACATTTTATGTCTATAATAATAATTAAAGCTTGGGCCCTGAAGATTAGCTTTTATGCTGTAGTTTATGTTTGATAGTACACATTTGTCAGCAAGCACTTTTTCAAACATAGGCTGCAGTTACTTAGCTAAAATATTTTAGTAGACAGTCTCCCAAGAGTACGTAAAGAAAAGTTTGTATTCACCTTTATAGAACCAGTACACCCTAAATGAAACTGTTATGCTTGATTATGACTCAGATGTGAAATTTTTGGATGGGTTTTGCCGTCATAAATCCCTTAAAAGATCAACGTGTATCACAACATGAAACTTGGAAGTGTTACAGTAAAATACTCCTTCAAGCAGAAAGTAATAGATGATGTTTTGTTAATGCACATACTTCAGACACATTGTTTCCACGCAAGGTCTATTTTTTATATGATGTTTATGCAGAGTATAACACTCTGGAATGTTGTTTTCTTCAGGTGTCTTGCTGGATTTTCTGGACAATTTTGTGAAATAGAAGTTAATGAGTGTAATTCATCACCTTGTCTACATGGCTCAACCTGTGCTGATCATATCAATGGATACACTTGTAAATGTCAACAAGGTAACTGCCATATGACAGAGCAATCTTAAACAATGATAGCTTTGAATTATCAGTGTTACTAGTGAGAAAATTTGTTAATCATATCAAGTTCTTTTGTTGTATATGAACTATAAGGTACAAAAACGCTATCTTTTTGACAAGCTTTCTAAAGGAAATCTAAAGAGGGTAAAAAATTTAGTAAGCATATGAGAAAGCCTTAAAAATAAAACCAGCTCACAGAAGGAATCTGAAGTATTATCTAGAGCCAATTTTATTATTTATGATCTTTACTAATGTAACTTACTGACAAAGTAGTCAAATAGTTACTGTTTACCAGCATAATAATTTCACTACCTATAGAATGAGATTGACTGAAAAGAAATTCTGAACACTTTAGCTAACATTTTTATTATTATCCTTAGTGTTGGTGTTGTAAGACATACCCATGGTTATTTTACTGGCTGGGATTAGGAGAAAAATTTTTTTAAACATGAATAGAATGGAAAAATGTACTTTAAAAGTGGGAACTCTTTTCTTATTCTTTCAGAGATCAACTAAAATAGGTCTAGTGGCTTAAGAAAATATAAGAAATTTAATATTTTTACAAAAGCAAAGGTCACAATCAGCCTGCATTGTCATGCCATCACAAATTTCATGTGTTCAGTGCTAATTACAATCTCCTGCAATGTCTACAAATAGCCCCAAATAAAAAGCCCTTTCTCAACATAAGATTTCTAATCTGTATACATCAGTAGCATTCTGCTCTGTAAGTCACTCTTGAATTAAGAAATATATGAGTATCTGCCTCCTGAAACTTTAATTTTTCAGTTGAAATCTATTTACTGTTTTACTGACTTGCGCTGCTGAATGATTTCTGTGGTAGTACTGACACAAGGTTTCTTAATGGTTATTTCAGAGATTATTTAGATATATTCTGGATGATAAATATTCTGTTAACTCATTATATCTCCATATATCTAATCTAGTTATTTTGTGCCAAAATATGTTCGCATAATTGGTTTCAATTTATAAGCAAAAACATTAGCAAACTCTCCTGAAGTCAAGTGACCATATATATATTACACTTTTTTAGAGTCTTTCTACTCATTATTGTTTTGCATTTAAAAGAAAGCACATATTGAATTGAATATTAATATATTTTACTTTTTTTTTTCATTCTGAATTCGTCCTAAGAAAGTTTATAAAACTATATGTATGAGATTTTATTCAAAAATTGTGGAAGGCTCTGAAGCAAATACATGCATGTATTTGATGAGAGTCAATTTGGCAATTTGTTTATTTAATTGCTAATAAGGAATGATTGACCAACATGTAAGCCTTAAATCTAAGTATCTTTGGCTTACTAAAGGCTAATTATGTGTAGGACTATGTTGCTTACAGC
Organism: Polioptila caerulea; assembly: GCA_013397295.1. NCBI lineage: Eukaryota > Metazoa > Chordata > Aves > Passeriformes > Certhiidae > Polioptila > Polioptila caerulea. The sequence goes on from VYXF01007125.1 coordinate 577,212, forward strand.
TTAATAATTTTTAGCAACTTTTTTTTAATATCAAAGAGATACTTGATAATTCAAAAAGCACTACAGTTGGGATGTATGAACCAATGAGTGAAAACTTTTTTGACTTTATCATACAGAATTCATCATAATAAAGATCTGTCTGATCTTAGAAATCTGAGTCCTGATCTAACTTCAGTACTATATATTCCCCTGGTACTGCATATGGCCATACCCCTATCCACCAATATTAATGACTTAAAAACTTAAAATATGTATTTTTTTAGTCATTAAAATGCTTCACACAGAATACATTACCAAGTCCACATTTTCCTTATTTTTAATGTGTATTAAAATAATAAAGGCCAAAGATATTTTAATATAGACATTTAAAAATTGCTTGCTAGCCAAGGATTGTGATTGCTGTCTCTATGCAACATGGAAATGCTTGGTATAAGTAGGAGAAACTTCTCTGAGGCCTTGGAACTCACTCCTACAGCTAATGCTTTAAGTGCCTTCCAACCCAAGCATTATCTGCCTTTCTTTTGTATTCCTTTAATAATACCATATGTTAGTAGGGGTGAAAGTTCTGTAAATTACTTTTCTACCAGGTAAAAACAAAGAAAAAAACCCACATGCATTAGATTTATACATAATTTTTACATCTTGGGGTTTTTTTTGTTTTTTTTTTTTTTAATTAATGCAGTATTTTCAAATGTTATTTGAGTCTCTAAAACAGCTGAAGAGATGAGAAGGTTACAGCTCTGAAAAGTGTTGGATTTGGAGTGGCTGGGGAACCTTTGAGAGGAAAAACTTTTTTCAAAGTTGCACAGCTGAAGAAAAGGATTAGAAAAAAAAAAAAATATCATCCAGAGAGAGAAAGTAGAAATACCTAGGAAAAAAATCTGCTTTTTTTGTGGGCTTTGACTGTTCCCATATAATAGATCTTATATTTCTCTTCTAAGCTTCACCTCTCATAATATGGAGCTGGAATTGGGGATTTTTTGGTCTATAAAGGCGACAATGGGAAAGAACTGGGCAGATACTCTAATATAACCCTCAACAGATTCCCTGTTGTAATTTAATGAAGTGGAAAAGGGATAGTACCAAGACTGAAATAAGAACAAGGCAGATGATTGCAGCTTTCCAAAAACCTCCAGAGAACTAAGTGAAGCATGTGGTGACAACTGTGATACCAGGAAAGGGAATGGATTTACCTCTGACAAATGCATTTTGTAATGGACCATGAATTTTGTCAGCTATTGTCCCAGTAGCAGGCCCCATACCCTTAGAATAATAGATGCACGTTCAGGTTCTGTGGCAGCAGCTTCAGGCTGTTCAGGTGCAGAAGCAGCATGGAGAGATGTAAGCTGTATTCTAACAGCTCCTCAGACAGCTCAAAAGCAACAACAGCAGCTGTTGGAACTAATAGCAGGCTCATGGATGTGAAGCCTTCAGCTGGGCAGGCTGCTCTTCTACCAGGGCAGCTAAAGCAAGACTGGAATGTAACAGGTGAATCCACTTGATGCACACTCTGAGGCAAAGTCTGAAAAGTGGCAACCAGATTTGTAGAAGCTGAGGGCTATTAGGGGGCTTGTGGGGTTGTTGGGTTTTCTTTATTAGGTTGTTTAGAAATAGTAAAATTAGGGAAAAATAAATCTGCCATGGGTAGTGGGGATATCATGGCAGAAAGTCTGGGGTTTTTAAATAACTAGCCATATTTTACAGAATTCTGAGTTTGTATTTACCAAGAAAATGGACTGATTCCACTTCAGCTTAGTCTACAAGGAGCAAGTTCAAGACAGGCTCAAATTACAAGATCTAAAACAGAGCTTCAAGATGAGTATTTAGCCTCTAATTTAAAGCGTACTTACTTGTAAAAGAGATTTTCATAAGAAATGCATATCAATAAAATTTCCAGTAATCAGACTAATGAACTCTGAGAAGACAGAATCTCATCATGTTCAAACACAAAGCTGTATTTGCTCAGAAATTGTCCTCTTCACTGCTCTGGTACAGTAATCTCAGAGTTTCTCTTTTTAACTTTTTTCCTTTTTTTTTTTTTTTTCTATTCTGAGAAATCACAGCCCAAAAAAGTTCATATTCATCCCATAATATTTATCACTCAGTAAATGGATGTAGGTTTTAATGAGCTTTGGGGTTTGCTTTGCTTTCTTTTTTCGGACAGGATGGGAAGGTCTCCATTGTGAGCTGGATGTTGATGAGTGCATATCCAATCCTTGCATACATGGTATCTGTGTTCAGAAGGAGCCCAGCTTTGGTTATTCCTGTTTTTGCAAGCCAGGATTTGTGGTGAGATGCTGAAATTCTTTCTTATCTTTCCTTTTACCTGGCTATTCAACATTGCACAGAAAATACTGTATGGAAGCTTTATTTTCTTTTTAAGCTTGCTCAGAATGTTTACATACTTGAATCAAATGGAATCACAGAAGAGTCATATGCTTTGTTCAAGGAATTCAACAGGAATTTCTCCCTGTTCCATTGACTCTTTGTCTGCAATTCTGTAAAGTCTATATTTTACTATAAGGGCTTGATAGGTAAAAATGGATTTTAACAATGCAAATAATCTGACTAAATTTACTGACAAACTATACTGAGAAGGGAAAAACTATCTCAGAAAAAATAACACCATTTTTGAAATGTGGTTTCTACGAAGTAGAATGGGTAATGTTGATACTTCCCACAGACCACGGTAACTGCTGGATTGGCTTTCAAAACAATGTCAAGTGATGATGAAGAATATATCACTTGAGGGCCATAGTCTTTTTATGTTGAAAGCAGTCAGATCCTTATGTTAAAATAATCTCATTTTTTCATTAAATATTTATGCTTATCTTACATAAACAACTGTAATGGAGAGAATCAGTTACATAATTTTTTTGTCATCTATGTCTCAAAAAAAAAATCTTCTGAATGCCAAATAAAACCACCAGAGAGAAGAATCAAAATCCATTTAGAGAATTTATTTTTTTCAATTAGTGCAAAATATATTGGTGCAAGTCAGTGTTGTGTAACACTTTAGAGACCAGAAGTACAAATAAACCCAAAAATGGGTTAGAAGGAGGATAGATTCATTGTTATTCAAATTACTCTTCTGAATGTTACCCTGGCCCAGGGAGTCTTTGATTTACTTATTGCCAAAAATTGGAATGGTATATTTGGTGACTTACCAGATGCTAGCTCTGCTTTTTTTCTTCCTGTTTTCTTCCCAAAGTATTAATTTAAAGATCAGTGATGATGAAGCTAGATAGATATGTGACCCATGAGGGCAGTTTTTCTATTAGTACATAGCTTGAGTACTAATTGTACAGCATGTTGCAGAACAAGCAAACCCTTGCTGAAGGAAAAGAAACAAGTCTTTGAAGCAGCTTAAATTTAAGATGTATCATCTTTGCTTTTTATTCCATTATTCATTTTTCCATCTTCAATCCCTCCAATTCCACTATGCTTTGGGAAGTAATATAATAGTAAGAAAACACAGTGGGGAACCACCACAGAAACATTTTTAACATACATATTTTCAGTGTCAAAGATAATAAGTTATGATCTAAACACCTCAGGAGGTATATTTGTTAGGCCCCAATGGGTTCTGGTTCCTAACCTTGGGTAGGTGTGGAGTGGAAACAGTGAAACTCACAGAGAAATGAGTATTCAAGGAACTCCAGCTACAGTGTGTGTGTAAATCTTCTATAGTCTATGTCTGTACTGCTACCCAAAGTATGGATCATAAAGTATGGATTGTGAAATCCCTCATAAATTTTGAGAAGAAAAGCATAGCCAGTGGTATATGAAATAAATATTTGCTTTTTAAGTGGAACATCTATAGACATATACTTACTTTTAAATACAAATCTGCACAAGCTAAATGATTCCATCCCCCTGCATGAAAACTGCTAAGGCATTTACAGGCACTTTCAGTGCTATCAAATTTATCTATGACTACTTAATGTACCCTTCATGCACACTGGAGGTTATCCACATCTGCTTTGTTTCTATGAGTCATAAAATCGTAATCAAATGCTCTTCGCCATTAAATGTAGTAGTCATAAAAATGTACTAATCTGTCACAGGAAAGTCAGAATGAAACATAAGTTTTATAGGATTAAGAATGATTATGAGCTTGCTCAAACTGATCATTTGTTCTATGTGTGGAATTAGAAAAGAGCAAGGAGGAAATGTATCGAAACTGACATATTAATTGGCCTGTTGTTCCTTTGTGCTTTGGAATACCAATATAGTGAGTGATTTTATAAGATGCCATGAATTTACCAGATAGCTCATCTGCTTGCCAAAACAAATTAAGAAGTTGATTGAAACAAATATGAATATATCTGAATCACTCAAGACCCATCAATTTAACCTCTTCTGTTTTAAAACCCCAAATAATTTATACTACTTGTAAAAAAAGTGATTTCAGTTTCCATGTCTACATTTCTTCCTCTCTGTCTCTTGTCCTTCCTATTGTTTCTTGATATCATAAATTATTATAATAGAGTTGACAGAGATCTCGGAAAATGTAAATTGTCCCAAGTTCTGTGTGAATAGTTAGCCAGGTAGACATGAAAGACTATTTAAGCATTTGTCTGAAGCAAAGTATGTAATAAACACATGCTTCTTGAGCTCTAGAGAAGGCTTGGATTTTTTTACATGTGCCTTAGTTGCAAGAGAAGTTTCAGTCAGAAATTATATCCTGATGGTATGTTGTCAGAGATGTATGTCTTCAGGGATGAGAGTGTGCATATTTTAAATAGATATCCAAATATGTAGTATCCTTCTAGGAAAGCTGTTAGCTGTCTCTCTTCACATAGCCTATTAGTTCATTGCAACAGAAGTGAAAATAAAATGAATCCAGGCCTGACTTCAGCATATATTTATTTCACACTTCAAGAATGCATTTAATTCACATAATTATTCCTTGCCTTTTTTACAGACCACTGAATATGAACATTTTTATTTTATTACTAGGGAGGATATTTCAGACTTCCCATGAATTGTTACTCTTGATAAAAAAAAAAAAAAAACAAAAAATGGAAATAAATGCCTGGTTCAATTTAAGACTGCCACTATATTTTTCCATTTCTAAGTGTTATCTGTGAATGCAAGGTATTAACACAGTCTAGAATTGGTAACAACAGACAACAAACAATGGGCTGCAATGTACAAAAAGAAAGAACATTAGCTTGTGAGTCAGAGAAAGCCATAGGTTTTTAGTCAGCTAAATCAATACTAACTGAAGAATATTATTTTTACCACTTTTTATTACTGGTAACAGTAAAACAGTATTTGATACTTGGCAATTACAAGTCTGTAGGGAAATTATTTTTATCGATAATCAGAGTCAAAATGTCACTTAGTTAAAATTTAAAATATGCAACTATACTATTAAATTAGTTAAGGAATATTTTCCTTAATGATATTTCTTTTTGAAAGTGTAAATAGCCTAATATAAGCAAGCAATATTTTAGAATCAAAAGAAAGCAATAATTATAACTAACATCACTATGAAATGTAAATTGCCTTCAAAAATGGAATTTTTTTGAAAACTCTCTTTCAGGGACGAAGCTGTGAGCTTAATTACAATGATTGTCTCATACACTCCTGCTCCACTGGGTTTCTTTGCGTTGATGGAATAAACAATATCACCTGTTTACCTACTATGCCCCAAAGCAAGAAAATTCTCACTGAAGTGGCTGAAGTGCCTCCTGCTGAAATTTTAGACAATGACCTTCCATCAGCTCTGGCTGTGTCTATGGAACTTTGGTCTAAACATGTTTCTCCTGATTTTCATACAGAAGTGTCCCAAGGTGAGTAGAAAGAGCTTCTGAACAATTAATGTATCAAACCTCTTTCCTTGTTAATGCTTCTAAAATCATAAGGATATTAGAAATATATTAAATTTTAATTATAATTATAATTAATTTTTCAATTTCATGTATTCCCTTCTATATTTTTTTTTTATTTACTTCAACATCTTTTCTTAATTTCATTTATATGCAACTGTAACTCTTTTCTCTCAGAAGAACTTTTCCCACCATCTTTCACATCCAGTAAGGAAAACTCCACTTTCTCTGAGCTGGGTTTTCAATTTTCCAGAGGGTACAATTTCATATGCCTCATATTGTGTTCAGTAATCTCTGATTCTAATGCCAATCTTCCCTTCTTCCTTGGCTAGTCAGCAGGAGAGAAAGATAATTTGTCTTATTCCATGGTGACTTTGATTCTTTTTTCCTAGTTCACATGTTTTCTGAGTACTTCTTTTTCTGTACACTTAAATGTGTTTTGACAAAAAATATACTGGACAAACCTCTCAAAGTCTCTGCCACTCTCATTGTTTGTAGTGATGTTTTTGGGGAGCAAAAAATTACCTAGCCTGTTATTTTTAAAAAATTTACAAAAAATTCAAAAGTAATAGAAGTGCAACGTCTTATTGTGAAGATTGTACCTTCATTGCAGTCTCTCCATTTTGCTAAAAATAGTGTTATACAGGTAGCTGGGTGTCAGGCATTCTTGTTACAGATAGTTTCAGAATTTTTTGCTCATATCTTCTTTGCTATATCTTCTTATCTTATCCTCTTCAAAATGATTACTTTTATAAAAAATAAGCTGAGTCCTGTTTTGTTGCTTTGGTGGGGTTTTTTGTTTGGGTGTTTTTTCTAGATTTTTTTGGGTCGTTTTTTCTGGTTTTTTGTTTTGTTTTGTTTTGTTTTTTAATTTGGGTAAATAAGTTTTAGGGAATGTTGGTTTTTGGTATACAGAATTCTTTTGGGATTCGATTGATTGGCTGAACTGTTCTTTCTGCCTTTTCCTTCAGAAGAATCACATACTCATCTTCCATTTTTTTGATTGATATTGTCTGACTATATTCCTTCAAAGAACATCTCTATAATCATAATTTTCTTCACTTATGTTCTTTAAAGAGACAAATATAAAGTTGACAAAATTATTAGCTAATGTTAAACAGCTGAAAACAGAGGAAATTCAACTAATACTGGAGACAAAACTGCATGATCCAGACATGGAGATGTGTTATTCATGAAGTCAGGGTATTTTCTGAAACATTCAGCTGAGTAGTGTATCTCAAGAACTACTTTTGACCAACATAGTTAATAGTAGTTCTGAGTTCAAAACACATATATTCATAAATGTAGGTGAGACTCTTAAAATATTTTTAGAACAATCTGATCAACTGTTCTCATGTGTTTCTTCTTTGTACAAAAACTTCAGTTATAGAGTTACTGATGGATATGCTGAAAAGTTGTCATTATTTGAATCCTCTAATGGTGAGATATCCTACTTGGTTTTATTGGCACAAGTCACATCTGTACATACAGAAATTTGTAACATTTTCATGATGAGACATTTATTTTCATACATTTATTTTAACATACCTGTTATCCTACTTCAAGTTCTGCCTTACATAAGTATATTAGCAATACTGTACTGAAACAAATGTCTGCTGTGCCTGATGAAGAACTCATGAGTAAGCCCTGTTACCTAGACATCACAGTACATCTGCAGTGGAGTAGGTTCTGGCCTTTATCAGCTGGTATTCTGTTGAATTTCTCATTTCTATTCAGAGAACTTTTTGAGGTGGTGGGGTGTTTTTACACAAAGATAAAAAGTGTCTGTCAAAGTTGCCAGGTGCTTGGAAGAGATTTATTGTCATAGGGCAGCGGCTGATGTGGCACCTGCTGCCATACCTGCCACAGATGGCTGTTCTTCACATCCTGCCACACAGGCTACTAGGTCAGGAGAGAAGCAGGTTGGAGGCTGCTACAATGCTGATAGGAGATCAGCAACTGCACAGTTTCACCTCACTACAATAATCTTTTCAGACGTTCAGGTGTTCCTTTCATCATACTTAGGTATAAACTCAGGAGATATTTCTATATCTATATCTATATAGTATATAAGTATAATCAACATTTTTAAAGTAAAATAGGTACAGAGAAAAATATATATTTCTTGAGATAATTTTTTTTGTATGTAGTATAATTAACTTGCCACCTTTTGTTCCAAAATGCAACAAATGATGGCTGCATTTTTAAAAAGCAGTACTATTTTTAGAACATTACAACATTTCAGAAACAAATTCAATGAATTAAAATGACACAGGAAAACGTAAGAATTCTGGAATTAAGTATTAGAGAATATTGATTGGTTTGGTCTACAATTTTATACTATACTTTTATAAAACAGAACGAATAACCATAAAGCCAAGGATAGGTTTTTTTGGTTTTTTGCTCTTCATTCTTTGCCTGAGGGCTTGTGTTGGAAAAAAATGATTTCTTATATTTTATTTAAATCACTTAGGGAAAAAAGTATTCTAGACCAGTAAAGATATGTATAAAGGCACTAAAAGACAAATAAAACATTTTTGCAGAGTATAGAATACAGTTGTTTTCCTGTGAATGCTTGTCTACATAGATTTCCTTCTCAGTATGCATACAGGGAGACACAGTATGAATCAAATTCATGCTGCCAGAACTGCCTCCTGATACTGTGCCCATGCTCAAGAGGTGACTCTGTCTGAGCATACCACTGTGGATTTCCAACTGATCAATATATGATCTAAAAGGAATTTTGTTTGGGTTTTTGTTGTTGTTGTTTTGGGATGTTTTGTTTGATTGGGTTTTATAGTGGAAAAGATAGATAAGGAACAACAGTGCATCCCCAAAAGTAATAGCTGCCCTTATGTTAATGCGTAAGAAAATCTTTTTTATTGGAAGAAATACGATTGTTAAAAAGCTAAGAAATGCTCTTGGATGAGGAAGATCTTTGATACACTAGTGTACCCAGAGTAGAAGAAACATTTCAAGCTGTTAAACCTGATGTACTTTTCTATACTTAGAGATTTAATGTATTTATTATTAACGTATATTACTAAAACTTGACAAAAAATACTGATGACCTACCCAGATAACTTACAGTCTCTGAAAAATGGATACTATGTACTTTTCCTATATTTTAGAATTGTTATTCTTATCTGACAATCAGTAGATATATTACAGCAAGCTCTAAGATAGTTTAGAGTAGCAGGGACCTCTACAAAAGAACTATGAGAGATGAGACATATCTGGCAGAAAAATATATCTTTTGATCTGGTCCCCAGGTGTGCTTTTCCACTGCCATGACATTGCTTGTGGCAAATAATGTTTTGTAAATGCATTTATTCTTAGAAAAAAAAAAATTGTTATGGAAATACTTTCATGTGACCAGAGGGGATGATCTAAGTTCTTAATCATATGTCTGTTAGCACTCTGCAAAGTTATGTATGAATTTTTAAGTTTCCCATGCTCTTCCAGCAAGTAATTGTCCAATAAGCAACGATTGACACAAATTGAATGCAGAGAACTTTCCTTCCTTCCGTCCTTCCTTCTGTCCTTCCTTCCTGCCTGCCTGCCTTCTTCTCTTTCCTCTCTTTCCTTCCTCTATTTCCTCTCTTTCCCTCTTTTTCTTTCTTTTTTTACTGTTAGGGCAGTCAAGCACTGAAAGAGGTTACCCAGAGACATTGCAGTTTCCATCCTTGGAGGTATTTAGAATTGAACTGGACAATGTCCTGAGAAACCTGTGGTAGCTGATCCTACTGTGAGTAGGTGAGGTTAAATTACACGAACTTCAGAGGTCCCTTCAAACCTCAGTTATTCTGGGATTCTGTGGTGCCCTTTAGCGGTGAGGACAGAATTGAATTTCAGATATTGTTTATAAAAACTCTTAGAATTTACTTCTATGCAAGTATCTAGTTAGTCACCAAGAGTGGGATTCATCTTACCTGTAGCTATCCATTCATTAATCTGTGGAAACTATATCACCATAATAAATGAAGAAAAATCACACCATCTGCTTTAGATGTCTGTTCTTGCACAGGATGCAAACTTTTCTCCTTTTCTTATTGTATGCTATTCTGCTTCTTTGTACTTTTCATTTTGGCAAAGGAATTGAATATTGTTTGACTTTTCTGTTTGTTTACCTACTTTCACTGATTGTGTTTGATATTTCATTATTTCCTTTAAGACTGCCTAACATATGAAGTATGTTCTGAACATATTACTAATAGTAAAAATGGTATATTACTACAGTTCAGTAGTATTATTGTGTTCAGTATTATTTCGTTTAGAATCTTTCTCTGCAAAAATTCCAATTTTGTTTACATTATTGGTTAAATGCTCCTAGCAGAAAGCAAAATTCAAGGTTTTGGGTTTTACACATTTTATTTTATAATGTAATGCAAAGCTTTTTTCAGCTTTCTCCTTAATCAAGTTCTATTCAATTAAAGCAGTGTACACTTGGTTTCTGAAAAATCTTGAAACTACATGATGGCTTTGCCTCCTAATCCTGCTTTATCATATTGAATTGTTTATGTTATATTCCCTAGATTTCACATCACTCTCATTATTCCTTTAAGCTTTGTCTTTTATCAGTTTGGCCAGATATATTCCTATTCATTCCATTGTAGTTTCCCTGTTCTCAGTATCTGCAATCATATGCTGTTTTTAAACACATGTTATTATATCTACTACTTCAAGAAGGTAATTACTTTTGACATAGTGAAGTTATTTGCTATGTAAGCTGGCATGGAATTTCATGCTAAGTGAGTGCTTTGCAACACTGACCCATTATTTGCTCTATGTTTGTAACTACTAGAAGCTTGAACTTGGTACCTTTCCTGACCTCTTTCACAAGCAGCCATTTTCCCTGGAGTTCTGATAAATAAGGCCTAGAAGAGTAATTGAAAGCCTGGCCTACTTCTGGTTTTACTTAAGTGCAACCTGATGCCCTGCAGGCAAAAGCATTTTGATAGTCTAACTTTTAAGTGTATTTTTTACTCAGATTGCTTTGTGCCATACACATAGGAAAATCTGTGGGAATTCTATGCAAATGGCTGTCACAACAAGAAAAAAAATGAAAAGAAATTAATCTTTTCATTTAAAAACTATACATAATTTGATATTTTCTAAGTTTCTGTATCAAAATAAATTTTAATTCCCTTTTGAGACAACAAATATCTTCTGCTTTCTAATCATCAAAAGTGTTCTAGTAATATCTAAATGTCTTCTTGACTTTGCATTGTCCAACTGCACAGAGGTTTGTTGTGCTTGCTATTCCCAGCTACTTTAAAGCAGAATCATGATATTGGGAATAAAACTATTGGCATACCTGCCAATGACAGCAGATCTTGAGTTTCAGGTATGAGGTAATTTGAGAACATTATTTATGCCAGTCAGTATCTCCTGTCATTTAGAGTTTCAAAGCCAGTGAGATCTATGAGTATCCTCCTGGAACAGAAAAATCCTCAATAACATCTGTCTTTGAAAAATTGTACTCTAAGAAACTTCCTGCAGGCATAGCTAACTTCCATATGATTGGAAAAAACAAACAAACAAAACCACAAAACAACAAAAAAAGTACGTTGACTAGTACCAAAAAAAGTATTTCTAGGTTAGGGAATTTACTGTTTTTCCAGTAACTGAAAAGATTTTCCTTGATTTTTTGAATACTATCGGCATTCTATGTTGATTGATTTGTAGATTTTTGAGCCAACTGAACTGTATAATATGTGGGCTAACATTCATCAGCATAGCAAGTGTACTGTTTTGAAAATCCTTAAATGTTATTTGTGTAGTGGGTTCTGAGCCTAAAACGATTAGGATTACTTTTCTTTGAAGAATAGCAAATAAAAGGTATGAGGTGTTCCGTGTAGCTCACACTTTGCATTTACATTTCTTATAAGTTAGTGCAATAACTGAATTAATTATTCTTTGCTCTTAAACCTTATTTTAAATATATTCAAAATAAATCATAATTATCAACTTCTGCAGTTTAATATAACAAGGGATTTTAGACTCATGAGAACCTCTGAGTAAGTCTTTCTCTGTTATTTATTTGAAAAACCTGTTGTTTGTTATTGTATGAAAAGTATCCCAAATGCACAGATTGCCCTCAAAGATCCTGTTACATTCCCTGGAGTTAAGTAATCCTTAGGGATGATTTTGCAGAATTTGGGAATTGTAAACGCTGTCAGTTCAGGTTTTCCTTTAGTTTAGTCGAGGAAGTAGAGAGGTCCCTGCAGGACTCCCTTGAGCAAGTAACTGCTCACCAGCAGTGGTAAGTTCTGATCGTATCTGGGATCTGGACCAAAGAGAGGAGTACAATAGGAGGGTTGCATTATTGGATTCTAGTGCAAGGTCTCTAGTCCTGTAATTGAAAAATTTTGTTCAAAATCTTAACAAACTTGACCTTAGTTTAAATAATGTGAATTCTTGTTCAGAAAAAAAATAAAATAAAAAATTAATGGAAAATAATTCTTTTCCTTTGGCTGGGATCTCTGCTTACATAGACATTACAGTAAAATAGAGGTACTGTTGGCTAAGCATTATCTATAAGTCTTAGTTTTGTTCTCAGATCAGTTATATCTGTACAGATGTAAAGAGGCTAGTTTACTTTGGAAAATAAAAGAAGGAAAAAGTCCAAATTTTCCAAAATTATGTAATATGTCTTTGCAGTGAAGGGAGTTGTAGTATAGGGAGGGTAAAAAGGAAAAATTGTATTATATAGTTGGATAGGGAACATTGTAGGGTCAGGACAAGACAAAACAAATGTATACACAATGAGGTAGCAGGGGATAGGATATTCAGGATGACATGTTTAGGAACAAGACTTGAAACTCTCCATATTATTGGCCTGAAGAAAAATAAGGTGCCTGTACTCTTGCTGGGGACCCCTCATCCTCTGTCAATATATAAATCTTACAAATTTCCTTATTTACCCTGGCGGAAGCAAGAGGTAATACCTTCTCACAAGTAAAGCAGTAGCCCCTACTACAGTGTGTTATGTTGTCTCACCATTTTACCCTCTCATTATCTCAAATTTTAACAGGCTTGTCGAGTTGTGAGCAACAGTGGTTTCTGCACCTCAGACCTTTGACCAGAGGGTTTATGTTATTTCAGGTAGCCACTAAATCATTATGTGCAGTTATGGAAAACATAAAATGACTTCATAAGCCAATCCTATTTTTTCTTTGGATGTCACATGGGTCAGCTTGTCATAAAGATTAAACTGATTACTCAATACTCTTGAGATAATTGTGCCTGGTTAAATAGTAAGCTGCCCTGTGACTTGGCTTGGCCTCCCAGCAACTTTTCATATATAGCTTTTCTCTTTTTCTTCTTGAAAAGAAAGGCACTACATCTTTTTCCCTATTAGTAAGTCTGCAATGTGGAGCTGGAGTAATTTCTTTCAAGTCTTTGTTGTCTTAGCTCTGTTTCAGAAATTAGAGGTGCCTTAAATACTTTTATATCACTTTTCCTAACACTGTCTATTCATGTATAACTAGTTTCTAAATCCCTGTTTGCAGAAGAAATAGACTATGCCTATTCTGCATTTCTAAATAGATCAAGAATATACCACATAAAAGATGTTTTGTTGTTCTTATTGGCTGGAAAAGGCAACTCTATGCCTAGAGTTTGTATCTTACAGCTTTTCAGTCACTGTTTGCTGTTTTATGGGCTAAATAAAAAAAATTATTTGGCCTATCTTGGCATGATTTATTGTAAAAGTTTTTTTTTTTCTTCCAGGCTGGGCAGGTGCAAGGCTGTTAATCCTTACTTACATCATGATTTGCGTTGTAGCAAACTGTCATATATTCAAATACCAAAGAAATGCTGCAATTTAAAATATCACAAACACTAAATCATATGGTAGTTCAGTCATTGTGTGTATGACAAGCAGGTTTTATGATATTAACTCTAAAAGAATCATTTGAGAACGACTGTTTAGAACTATTTGCTGTTCAGAATTTATTTAGTATCACAATAATTAAGTCAAGAAAGTTTGGAGGGGATAAAATTATACTGAAGATAGTCACTTTAGAAATATGAGTTCCTACCCAGTTTTTCATGATATAAGTAGGAATGAAAGAATCAGAATATTTTTCCTTAGACAAAACAGCAGTTCTGTTCCAGTGCTGTGTTTCTATCACGGGTAGCACTGTTGTCTTTAAATCCTGGAGCCAGTTTCTCATCCATCACACAGCACAGTTATCCAGCTGAAGGCTGGATATTTGATCTGGAAGGATACTGTGAGGGACAGTATGAAAAGCTTTGCTGAAGTCCAAAAAGTTTACACCTAATGGCTTTCCTAGATAATTTGGTGAGTTACCCCATCGCAGAAGGAAATCAAGTTTGTTAAGCAGGACCCCCTGTTCATGAGGCCCTGCTGGTTGTGACTGATGATTGTGTTGTCCTCCAGGTGTTTTTCAATACTTCTCAGAATTGTTTTTTCCATTATTTTAGTGGGCATTGAAGTGAGACTGAAAGGCTTGTAGTTTCCAGGGTCCTCCTTGAAAACCAGGACAACATTTTCTAGCTTCCAATTAACTGTGACCTCTCTGGATTCCAAAGACTACTTGAAAATCATCAATTTTAATGGATTATTTTGAATATATTTCTCTTTGTAAATATTAAGTAAAATAATAGGTGTTTTATTGGTAAGAGGAATTTAATTGCTTTTATACTTTAACATAGAAGCACTCTGAGGGAAGTAGAATTTTAAAGACAGAGAGGATTATTAGAAGATATGGTAGAAGGTATGGAAGAAAATATAGATTTTTTTTATACACTGCAACATAAAAAATCTTAAACATACATTTAAGAATTAACCTCAGCATGACTGTTAGTATCTGCATTTGATTTGAGGGGGTAAGAATTATCCAGTATACAATTTTTTCTCTCTGTTGAAGAGAGAAGAAAAATCTCTGATATTTGACAATCTGCTACATGTTTCTTATTCTGAAGGGCATGTTTCAAACTTCATATTATGTAATGCTCTAGTATTTCCTCTGAAAATTAACCTTGGCACCAGGTGTTTCAGTTATTCTGGTGTTTGTAGCTTCTGCAGCTTCTGCAAATCCTTTTCACATCAGTAGAGAATGTTTAAGACCTTTCGAAATATCATGACTTCCGAAGCTGAAAGTCTGTCAGCTTCCGAAAAGATAGAACTCTTCCAAGATGCGTTGTGTCTGCTTATCCCATCTACCTCTCCATGAGTCCTCATAATAGTTGGAAGAGGGAGAATCAGTACCTGTTTAGACACTCATCTGCAGCTTTTAGCTGTGGCTATATGACATCTGGTAAACAAGCTTCATATGCTGACTTGATTTATGTGAATGTGGTTACAACACAGGTTCTTTTAGGCCAAAAAAATATTATTTTTTATTGAATTTATTTTAGTACTTTAAAATTAAAAATCCTGAATCTTAAAATTAAAGAATATTAATTAACAATTTCATTATCAGGGTTAGAAATGGACTTCATTTACTATACCTATTTTTTCATTGGTCTATACCAAAAAGCAGTAGGGAGAAAGACGTGAAGGAACTTAAAATTTTTCCATGCATTGAAGCAGATAGGTCTATTATTCTACTTATGTCTTAAGTTAATTCTTCTATCTAAGATACGTTAATATTTTCTTCTAGTAATCATTTGCCTTTTATATTCCACCTTTTTCCTTAACCTCAAATGTAGAAAGGAAATAGTCTCTATGAGTGATGCTCTGGTGCTAAGTTATAATCCTGACCACCTCTAAAATTGTGAACCACTAAATCTTAACAGCTTTTATTTAAGACTACTGGACAGCCATCCTGTTGAAAGATAGGTTCCCATTCAAGACTGAAAAACAGAGCCAAGTTCTATAATACTGACTCATCCAAAATTCCTTAGTTATGTGAGATGCTTTTCACTGTAATCTCACTGGATTTTTTTCCACATTGAATAGACTTTCTCAAAATCAAGTAAAGAACTGTTAAACTTTGTTGTTTATCTCCTATTCCCTTAAAGATAGTAGCTTCAGAAATGTATAAAACAATATGTGAGGACAAGGACTTGGCAAAATTTCAGAATCTACATTCCTATGTGGTCAATAGTCCAGGCAATGAACTTCATGAAAATAAAAATACAAGAATTGCTTGATTAGAAATTCAGCCTTTAAACTCTTGTTTAAAATTTAGATTGTTCATATTAACAGCATGTTATATGTATTAGAATTGCAAACTCTGTTTAAGGAATAAAACCACCTGAATCCTACAACCACAGTATGCAGTGAAAGTTATACCTACATTAAGTATGGAGCATTTCAATATAATTTAACTTGAGCTGCTTCTACAGGCAAAGTGTATACTAGATAGACAGTTAGATCTTTTTTTTTCATTATTCTTCCATGAACTAGTATGATTCATCAGGAATTGTCACTACTGGCATAGAAACTGTGCATTGAATGTTGGTTTAGAATGAAACACAATGTCCTTTATGTCACCTTTGTCACCTTTGGGTTTATGTTTGTCTGCCTACTCCAGCCTACATCCCCAAATTACTGCTGGGGTCACAGAAGAGGTCTTTGAGACCACAGGAAAGAAAGGGCTGTAGACATCCTTCTGGTTTAAGATCATGCTCTTTCTGTTTCCTATTCTCTTCAAAAGCATACTAATATGTCTGACACAGCAGCACAATGAACACTTGAACAAACACATTGTTTGGACATCTTGGGACTCATAGAAATTCTTGAGTTTTCATAAAATGCAATGCTGTTGCTTTCCATCTTTTGAGATGGAATTTATGCTTTAGGGCATCTTAACACATTTATGAATTTTGAAGTCTTAAAAAACATTGCAAAGTCCAGCATCCCAGCTTCTGAAAAGAGTTCTTTTTATCTTTTCAGGTTTTTTTAATTACGGTTACAGTATCTTCCATATTTCTTCTGGATTTTTGAGATTTTTCTTTTTTTTGGTTCTTAAATAGTTGAGTCAATGATTTGTGCTGTGTAAAATGAATGTTGGAAACATACAGCAGATAAATATAAATAGGGCCATGCCTTTAGGGCAGTTACAGCTCTTGTCCTTTGCAGGTTTTCTTAAGATTTCTAGAACCTCCTTTCTTTGCCATTTCTTAATCATATTATGAAATATTTCAGACATCTAAAAAATAATGATTACCATATACATTTCTAAATTTGTGTCAGTAACTGCTAGCTTGAACCGACTTCAGCAGCACTAATACAAGAATCAGCAAAGGCTTGGAAATTAGAAAAATATGTTCATATTATGATCTGCTCTTTCTCAACTGTAAATAATGTTTAGTTAAGTCTCTTACATTTTAGAACTATATTTCTTTGAAACTAGTTGACTTCACTAAAATATTTACTTAGATTTAAACTTAAATGTTGCAACTGTGTGCACAAATGAGACTTCCATTGAATAGATAAATAAAACACTTCTCAAAAGTACAAGTAAAAAAATAAATACTCATTTTAATTGTTCTGATTATTTATTTTTACTTTGTTCCAATTATTTACTTTTAAACTTGCCAGTTTCCATCTAGTAAATAAATAATATTTCAAGAGTGACTTTTTTCCCCTGGAGTCTCCCATATAGTAAGCATAAGACGTTTATTGGTGCATCCACCTAATGCAGGTGTTGCACTCATTGATTTGGGTTTTTTTTAATTTTATATTTCAGTTTCTTGTTTTGGTTGTCTGTGCCTGTTTTGTTCTGGGACATATCCATAATACCAGATATAAGCATTGTTCACCTAAGCTCCAATGTTAACAATAGGATACTGCTTCAATGCCATGAGAAGAATTCTCATCTGAAAGGCAGGGCTTATTTTTTTTACTCCTCAGTGTTATGATAAGACTACAAATCAATATCTACAGATATCCATATTTCTGTAGGTATGCATTTCATAAGAAAGGAAGTTCTGCATATCGTCCTACAAGCATTTGCTAATGGGTGTAGTGCTTCCTGTCATTAATTTGATTTTACTGTGTACAAGTGGCAGAATCTAAGCCTCAGCTAGCTGTATATGCTTTGTTGCACCAATTTTAAAATCTTTATAGGCTCTGTTTGTTTTTCTTTCTAAAAATGTAGATACTTTCTTTATGTATATTATAGATCAGTCTTATATACGTTTGTTCAACGCCTTAGTGTGGTAAACTAAAAATTGCCTTTTTAATTTTTTTTTTTTTTTTAATTAGGAAAAATGAGCAAATAAAGTTTCAGTGAGTTATTATTAGATAAGGTTATTTCGAGTGATTTTTACTGAAGCACTTTCTTGGCTACTTAAAAATCATTACTGTTATTGCTATAGCAACTGTTGAAAGTATCATGCCCCGTTTGCAGGGTAAGCAAGTGTGGGTCACACAAATGATACAGATGTTCTCAGACTTAATTTGTAAAAGCTGTTTACAGAACCATTTCACTGAACTTCAGCATTATAAGCATTGTTCTGTATGTTTTAGAGCAATTAAAGCTTAATCCATTACATTTGTAATGGATGGTTAATCATTTCTCTTTACTTATTTCAAATGAAAACATTTTAATACCAACATTTACTGCAGTAAAATAACTTTAATTATACTAATAAAACATTACCTTCATGAGATTGCAAAGTACCCACCCATAATCAACAAGTTCATTATAAAACTTCTGAATACTTTTTTTCAAAATCTTTGCTTTTAGATAACGTCTTGCTTTACAGACTGCTTTGGTTTTGTCGTACTAAAGGCTACTATTACATGCAGCTTTCACTTACCAATCAGTTAAAATGCCTTTATGAAGCAAGTGTGCTCCAAGCTTGGTTAGGTTATTAATGGTAACCTTTTCATTCAGATTTGTGTTAGGAAAAAGCACAGTAAGAGTGACAAGAAAAACAATAGCAATTCCTCAAGTACTGAAGTGTTTGCCTAATGCATAGGGTAATCCCTGGGAATGTAATTTGCTGGGCATAATACAGCATTGGTATTACGCAGGTGCATTTCATCTGTGGAAATGAAGCAAATAAATGACTCATCCTTCTAAGCAGTAGGAGGTAAGATCAACATGTTTTTGTTTCCCAGGAGATGACAGATGATGAGGTGAGATTCGATTTCATAATTGAAAGTCCCAGCAGGCTCAAAAGAAAAACAGCATAGTGTTTCAAGGGGAAAAAATGTTCTAATTTACTCTACAGTTTGTCAGTTTTTGATTCATTTAAATTCAGATGCATTATGGTAAGGTTCAAACTTAAAAATAGATGAAAACTAACTAAACTTTGAAATAGCATTTTCCATTTGCAAACAGTTAGTAACTTTATATTTACAATCATTATAATATGTATGTTTCATAAATATTATTTTTAAGGTCAGATTTTGCAAGAAATTATGCTTCTATTCTGTCTGTAAAGGACATTGATTTCTGCTGGTGTAACAAACTGCAAAGAGTTCTACTCATCAACACAGAAAGTTGCTGTGTGTGTAGAGCCATTCCCACTTCCTTAGTTTTGCAGTAGTGCCTTTAAAGGGCTTAAAACTGGCAGATTCTTAAATGCTTCATCAGAGCTCAACATTTTCTTTCCTACCTTCAGATCCTAGTCAGAATTTCCAACTGTGAAATAAAACCTTTGAAATTAGATGGAGAAAACCTAGGAGTTACATTGAGTGTCTTTTCAGAACAAACTGCCTTTGAATGTTGTGGAACTTTCCGTATTCCTTTTGCTCTTAGTGTCTTGACATTTTACTTGAAATTTGATCAATAGGCTTTGCTTAGGCAGATAAGACATACTTCTAAATGTAAAATTAAAATCAAGCTAACAAGCCCTCACACTGTAGTAATCAAACAGAAACTTTCCTGCCCTTTTTTAGAAAGTTAAAATAGTATTTAAATTAATTAATCATGTTGGCTTTTATTTTTTTCATGAGAAAAAATTATTTTTAAGTGGAAGTACCATTTCCATCAAACTCAATTGATATCTATGTATGTAAAATGTGCAACTTGAGTCTACAATTGAATGAAACATCTGATCTTACAGATCACTGCATGTCACACCTACAACATATTCTAAAACTGCTGTGTTTAATGTGAGAGATAGGACTGATCAGTAATTACTTTTTTGTATGTTAACATTTGGTCTCCTAATATTTTCATTATAAAGACCAAAAAAAGAAAGAAAAAATGTATAGGTCCGTCAAGAAAATACTTATTAGAATCTTAAACTTTGTTCTTTGCTAGACATTGGACTTCATATGTTAAAATAGTTAAAAATGATATTGTAGTTCTGGAGTTGTGTGTGAAATTTGCACGAGATTTTAGCATTATTCTTTGAAAACAATGTCACTAGATTAATTGTTATCAAACACATATACACCTATTGCCTAGATGGTCCAAGAGTTTTCTTTGCTTTTTGCTGTATAAAGATTTACCTGTCAGTTAGCAAAACCTATTGACAATGTCATTATGTCATGGTATCAAACTAGAAGTTATGCTTTTTCCACTTAAATCTATACAAGATAATTGCACACATTGGTGACACAGGTTTTTTTAGGTCCTTCCTTCTTTTAGTTCTTCTGTGATTTCTTGATTTCTTCATTTGGCCCTTTTTCCCTTCATGCCCCCAGCTTTATATTGACTCTCTGAGTACATCAACCAGCATGCTAGAAAGTTACTCTTTTCAGACAATGTAAGAAAGAGAAGATAAACTGCCCCTGAAAATGTGATTGTAGGTTGTTTGTGAAGCTGATTATAAAAAGTCTACATAGCCAAACTGTAAATCACTCTGAATAGTTTTCACTTCTGGCTTTGTTTAAGAAAAGGAAGCATGCCCTGATGAGGAGTGTTGTTGAATCCCTTCAGTGCTGGTATCTCGGTGAGCAGCTGCGGTGGCAGCTGCAGGTTGAGCTCTGGGAGCCCAAAGCAAGGGACTGGGAATCGCTGACCCTTGGCACAGCAAAGGGCCTGGGGACCTGTGACCCTGACAGGGGACTGGGCACTGACACACGGCAGGAGCCGAGGGTTCCAGGCTTTCCTGTGCTTAGACTGTGGGATGATAAAAGCCCAGGGGATCCTTTGTTCAGGGTTCTTCCTCAGAAGCACCACCTTGAGCTACTATTTTATTTAGTTATTGCACCAAGATTAAATTCTTTTAAGGATTGGTTCATCTGAGACTCTCTGTGAGAAACCTGAGGCTGAACCAGCTTGGAAGCCTGGTGTGACTGTGTGAGCATGGGGGTGTAGCTGCAAAGGCACCTCAGTCCCAGCTCAGGGGTAGGAGAGTGACTGACAGAGTGGCTCTTGGAGGGACAGACAGTTTCCTTAAACAAGAAGCATCAGTAACTTTTGTTTTTCCTAGGCAAGATAGCAGCCCTCATTACTGAATTTGTTTCTCGTCCTTCATGCTTAAACATTTAAATTTAACAGAACAAAAAGAACAGTAGTAATGTATAGATTTTCTTAATTGCTGACAATGATCGAAACACAAATGCAAAATGCATAGTTTAAAAATAGTGTCTCAGAATTTTATTAGAGAGTTCCAATTAACAAAAAGTTGCTTTTTTTCCTGAATTCCAACTGAGTTTGAAAATAGTTACAAAGAGTGTGCAATATCTGAGCTGAAAAGTGCGAAGCTAGCCAGGAGTTCTACCAATTCCTTGAAAGTCAAAGTTATCATCAGGATAAATTTCTACTTTGTATACTTTCTGTTTTCTAATATAGAGGGAAAAAAATATGGTTTAAGAAACCCTAAGTGCAATATAGGATATATTTATTGGAAAAAATAAGAAAGGCAGTTAACTATGAAATGAAAGTAAAACACACACATCATTCGAGTATTTGCAAATCAAGGGGTTTAATGAGAAAGGTTTTTTTATTACCGGGATCCATAACTTACTTGTTATGTCCCTTACAGCTTTCTTCTGCTCAGTGTGATCAAAGCCCAGTCTCCAAATTAGCTAAAGTCTGCCTGATGTTTTATTGTTTATAAGGCATACAACTGTGATGCCTCGTGGTGTTGATTTAATCTCCTGTTACTTTACTTAGCAGATATCAAGTATCACAGACAGTCAAGGTATAAATTTGCACTTAAAAAGAATACAAGCATTTAGGAACTCGTATGCAGCATGCTGGAATATGCCAGGGAAGGAAGGAGAATAGACCCTCATCAGCTAAAGCTTTTCTGGCCATGCTTTCTATCTCATTCATATTTGCATTTAAAATGTGTTTATGATTTGTAGGAACAGCTCTGGAAGCAGGGATGGAAACCAGTAGTCTGTCCCAGCTGTTCTAGTCACAGAACTAGAAAATTGGGTGCCCTCCTCTCTGCATATTTAGTGCTCTTTTTTTTTACAGATCTAAAGCAGCCATGATAGACATTATCTGTCATTGTGGAGTACTTAGAAATGGACTCCAAAAAATGCTACAGGAAACTAGTATGGCTAGGTATTGCCTAAATCAAGAAAATTAAAGATTATTAATTCTGAAACTCTTAGTCTAAACAAAAGTATAAGGCAGATCAAAAAGGCTTTGAAGAACTAGCACAATGTGTCTTATCTATTAACACATTTTTCCACTGTATTTCAAGAGCAGGATGTCAGTGAGCAAGGTTGATGAATGAAGATTAAAAAAATAGAGAAGCCAGAGACATTACAGAAAAACTTTACATCTTTTTGCACCTTATTCTGTCTTCACTTACAAGAAAGCGAGGAAACATTTAGATTGGATTCCTTCTTTGAATGTGAATTTTCAAAAAATCCTCTCTGGAAAATAAACTACATGAGTGATAGTTTAATAAACAGAGAAAATGAGTGCTAGAAATTTTTGATGTCTTCAATGACAAGTCAGTTTCAGGCAAGACATTAACTGTGATGACAGAAAAGGTTTTAGGATAGCTCCAGGAAGCTACAAGCCATAAAATTGATGTCCTGCTGTATCAGGTAAGGTAATAGAAATAATACTTTAAAATAGAATTGGTGAACACACAGCTCAATATTACCTAGTTAGGAACAATCAACATGTCTGGTTTGGGGTGGGGCATGGGGGGTTAAAAGAAATTCTATGCTAAAAATTCTTGGCAGATTTGGAAGGGTTAGCTGTTGTGTGAATAATGGATTGATGGGAGCTTTCTAAATTTCCAGAAGTCTGCTGTTGAGTCCCATAAAACATATTTTTAAGGAAAGGGAACAGCTAGAGGGTAGGAAACAGTGAAACAGCAAAATAGTAAATGTTTATGGTAGCTGAATATCAGTAGTGAAACTCTACAAGCCAGTAAGTTCTTTAATGCCTTGAAAATGGAATAATCAGTGGAATGAAAAACAATTCACTGAGAAAATCAAGTTGATCAGTTGAAAAACTGACTAACTAGATTAGTAGAAGAAAGAGTCTTAGGACACTGTGGTATTGCACTATGAAATGGCATAATGAAGTTGAACATATGTTCGAAATGGTGCACAGGCACAGAAGGAAGATTAAAAAATCCTGATGCGTTTTACAGTGACAAGACTAAGGAGTAGTTTTTGGGTTCATGCCTGATATTTGTATAAAGTTTCCACTCAGTATAGGGTAATCATAAAAAAAATCCCAGATCAAGTGTTAGTAACTATTAAGAAAATAAATGGAACACTCTGTAGCATCAAAGATACAGTATAGATGTTTGTATATTGAATGCTTGAAATTTCTGTCTTCCCACCTCTATTTCAAGAGATATAATAGAATACTGACTGATCAGAGATCAGTTATTAGTGTGAAAGGTATCAAATCTATATCATATAGCTGAAGAATAGTAGGAGATGAGCAGAGAGATTTGTATGTTTGGTCTGTTCTTGCCTTTCTCTAATCATTCATTTAAAGGACTTCAGGAGAATGAAAACTCCTGAAATCAAACAGTAAGGCAGTTGTCACACTTCTTGTGATAAAATTTGGAGTTTCATCCTCATTATGACAAAACTCTTAGGTTTTTTTCATAAATCAATGTTAAACAAAAAAAAAATACGAACAAACCATTTTGGGCTTATCCAAGAGCAATTCAGTAGTTGATTTATTTTACCTTGAAATATCAACATAGTCTGTCCCTTTTACAGTAACATTAACACTTTTATATTTTTGCTTCTACTTTAAAGAAGACTTGTTTGAAAGTCTGTTACTCACTTCCTTTAAGATCCTTGCAACACTGCTGTGAGCAATTGATTATATTACCCTCTCCCCTACCTTTTTTTTGTTCCGTAAGTAGTTCAAAGAAGGCATAAAATTGAAGTCTATTCCTAGAGATAACTTCTGAAATGGGGATTTTCACATGGAAGGGTATATGGCCTTATTGTTTCACAATTTGATTTCTTCTCTGTCAGAGCCCCTGGAGTAGAAGTTTCCAGGCAAGAGGTATTTTTTGCAAGAACTTGGAGCAAGTGTTCCAAGAGTCTTGCTCTTAACCAACACAATGATTAAGAAACTGAAAAGTGTGTCATGAAACCTGGGACTTATTTTATCTTCCTTTTCTAAAAATTTGATCTTGTTAGAGAAACTGCGCTTAAAATTTTGGCTTCCTCGTGACAGCAAGAATGCAGAACTTTTCCCAAATCTTGACAGCTGTTGAGATACAGTTAATGTCAAAAAAGCTTATATTATCTTTCCCTGCAGAAAACCCTGCAGAGCAGGTTTGTCTAGTGGAAAGGGGATATAGAGAGTTAACTAAGGGGGGGGATAATGAAATAATTTCACTATATGGAAATTTTTAATATGTTTGGTCAGGTAAAGTCACAAATTTAATATGCCAATAAGGCTTTTCTTAAAAAAATAACCAACAAGATTAAATCACCAGTGTCAGGTTTGAAATTTACAGTAGCTATGCTGGTTTCAGTATTTGTTCTGAAATTGTCCTTGACAGCTGAGGTGAGTAAACCTTGTTATATAAATCATTATGAGCATTTTGAACTCCCTCGGGGTGGTTACAGAATTGTAGATGAAAAGGGCTTATTCAGTCAAACACAATCCTGTTCTTCAAGGTTTGAGCATTTCTACCAAAATCACTTTGGAAAATGAAAAGCAAATGTAACTCTTAAAAACAACCAATAAACTATCCACACCTAACAAAACAGACTCCAGTGTTCCCACTTTCCAGGATTTTTTTGGTCTATTTTGTATTTGAAAAGTTACCAATTTCCTGTTTTTCTTTTATGTTTTTTTCATAATCTGTCTCTGCTTGTCACAGAGTGATAGATTCACAGAATCATTCAGGTTGGAAGGGATGTCTGGAGATCACACAGTCCAATCCCACCTCCAAGGCAGGGTCACTTGAAGCAGGTGACAAAGGAACACATCCAGGTGGGTTTTTAGTATCTCCACAGAGGGAAATTCTTCTATGCCCATTACTTCTATGGGCAGCCTGTTCCAAAGCTGTGCCACACTCAGTGTAAAGAAGTCCTTACTCATGTTGAGGTGGAACTTCTTGCATTTTAGTTTATATCTGTTGTTCCTCATTCTGTCACTGGGCACAACAAAGGGTTTGGTACCATCCTCTTGGCACCCACCTTTGAGATATTTATATGGTTTAGTGAGGTCTTCTCTCAGTCTTCTCTTCCCTAGACTTAGTCACCAGACTGTAGAGCCAACTCTAGTCTTTCTTTGTAAACTTTTAAAGAGCATTACTTTTTGAAATATTACTGTTGTCTAACTTGACAAGGGAGTCCACTGTATATTCTGTGTTACAACGCTTTCACATCTTTCATAGGACACGTGGGAAGTATCCTTATAATCTAATCATCAACAGCCAGCAGAAGTAGATTTTGATACTTTAAGGTTATAAGTGGGCTAAAATGCCCACTTATGGCTAATTAGCTGTATGCATGACCAATTAAAACTGAGACATCTGTAAAATAATTACTCTATTTCAACCCTTAAATAAGTGTTAATGTGAAAATGCTCAGAATGTAAATAGTTATAGGTCCACACAGTAAGAGAGACTGATTACTAAATCTCTCATGAAGAGAAGACAGAAGTAGTTCGTAACATTGGCTTCAAATTTGCTGGGGAAAAATGTAGTAAACCCATCATAACCATTGGTATAACCCATTTCATAGTGCATTACTATGCTATATTTCTTGACGTTCCAATGAAGTTTGTTGCCTATCAGAAAGGTAAAAAATAGTCTGAATTTGTCTCAAATATAATTTTACACTGAAATTATACTTTAAGTGAAATCATAGAAATGCAGAATCATTTTAGTTGTAAAAGACCTCTAAGATGATGGGTCATTTTGCCCAACATAGAAATACTGACTTAGACTTTTTTAAAAAACAGGACCTTTGTATGGCAGTGAATACCTGCTGTAGAGACCTACATTTTAAGAAGAAATTATTTTTTTGCTAGGAGTTGTTGAAAGCTTCTTATGAAGCTCTGTGTTTGCAATACTGCCTTACTCAGTATTTGTCATATCTTTAATGTTTCATGAATCCCCAAATTCTTAGTAATTTTTTTTTCTGCAGAGTTGTCTTTTGTTTGCCTTTATTTGTGGAAAAAACATTCATGGGTAAACTAGAATTTTATGGGAAAGTTCACAGTGTCTTAACATAAAACATGAAGGCTCCATAACCCCAGGAAACCATTGAGCAATAACTCTTGTCTTCCAGGAAGTTTTGGTTGTTTGTATGTTTGGATTTTTGAATTATGAAACACTACTTCACAGGAAATTATCTAAAGCATAATGCAATGTTTATGATCATCTTTGTGTCCATGCAGCTTTTGCAGGCTACAACAGGGAAGAGTAGGGAGAAGATGGAAAATGCAGAGAGGGAAATCAAGTTTACAGAGGAATTTTGATGGAGAAGAGAGTAAGAAACCTAAATTCTGAAACAGAGTGATGAAACAAAACCTAGCTTTTTGGTGGAAGAAAATGGAGTTAATAGACAGAAAATTTTGGATAAGGGCTACAATGGGACCAAGGAAGGGTTTGTAGCTGAGAGCTGAGTTGGGAATACTCTTGAGTTGCAACAATCATGGAAAATGGCAGGAGAGTAAAGACTCATTTGAACAGAAAACAGGAAAGACAAGGTAGGATGTGCAAGCTGGACCTTTTTGACAGCATGGTTCTTGTTATATATTTCAGTGGCCTTTTTTTTTTTTTCATATAACTGTCTGTTAAATTTTTCTTTTCTCTTTGATCATGGGCAGATAAACTTTTACTGAGCAGAATCAATGTTAAAAGCATTTATGGACTTGTAAATTTATGGAATAATATCATAATAATAATATTTATGAGGTTATGCAATATATTTTTAGCCTCTTCTAGTCCCTTTCTCTGATTTTTTTCAAAAATTAAATCTACTGATAGTTTGGAACAATCAATATGGTCTTCTCTGCAAACATAAGTAGAGAACTTATTCCATGACATATGCTATGGAGAATTTAACATGCCAGTTGTTTTGCCAGCAGTGAGAGCAAGTGCTGTTCTGCTGGTATAAAATAGAAGGTGAGCAAGAGGCTGAGAATAAGGAGAGAGTACCAGTGTAAGGGAGAAGGTGGACTGTGCTCTTTTTTCTACCCTGGAGAAAATAAACTTTTATCATGTCATGAAGCAAAATCAAGATACCATAAACCTAGAGGTGCTGTTACATGGATGTAGTACTTTGTTATCTATTTATATAAAGTAGGATTGTAGCTGGAGAAATGATGGACAGACTGTTTGAAAGTATAGTTGTATAATGTTTGGGTTTATAATATCAGAGTCTCTCTGAAAATAATTATGTAAGGACTATGAATTTTCGCATTCTCTCAGTCTTATGTATTTTAAAACTGAGGCTCAATTTGACAACAAAAATATTTATGTAGTCTGTACTTAGTCCCTTAAAAACATATGTTACTATCACTGCTGAAATACACCTTTGCTCTTGCTGCCTACTCTTCTCAGGTACCTCTCAGTCCTTGTTGTTGTCACAAACTCTTTTCTGGTAGTGAATCTTGCTATGTTTATCCCAATAAGACAGGTTTGCTTTGAAAGAAGAACCATTCTCCTCCTTCCTTGCAGTGTTTCTGTTCACTAGCAGTGCAGTAGAAGGGCAAAAGCTAGTGGGTATTTCCTCTTTACTGCTGGGAGTCATCCCTTTAAGGATAAACTAAGAACAAAGAAGATAAAACCTCTGTCATCACTAAGTTAATCTCTATGTTAAAGCACCTGTCTTTGAGCACAGTAAACTTTGGTTAAACTATTTTGAAGGTCGAGAGGGAAAGGAGACAAAGTGAATGTCAGGGAAATAAGATAAATGTTCACTGAGTTAAATGAAAAAAGCTATTCATGTAAGCAATCACTGGGGAAAATACTCCAAAATATAGAAATTTAAGTACCCTTGGGATCTTGCAGAGTGAAAAGTAAAAGAAATTAGATAGTGTTTTGACTTATAACAAGCTATGAGTTGAGCCAATATATTTTCTCAAGTGGATATTCTCAGTAGTATTTTTGAAGTCAAGGAGAAGTATTGAGTACTTTATCTGCTCACAAACTTATTAATTAGATTGAGTGAATGGGTGGGCTTTGGGGGCAGATACAGTGGAGGTAAAGTGGAAGAAAAGGAAAGGTAGTCTAGGCTTTTTAGACCTCCTCCCTTCCTCACCTATTTATTCCATATTTCTATCCCTTGTCTCTCTGTCTCTCTCTGAATCTGTCCTCTGCTACAACTTTCTGATTAAAAGCTAAGCAATTTATTCACAGTATAGTGTGTCTTAAAATCACATAATTTCTGATACTAATGAACCTCTACCCCTGTTGCAAATAAACAAGTGATCCTCCTTCAAGAGTCAGCTGAATTGGCTTTCATTTTGAAGTACATTTTAGCATCAGGATGTGAATGCCATTCTTTTCTTTGTGCAATGATGCTTTAAAGTGTAACTCTTTTTAAAGTGCCATATAAAACTGAGATTGAAATGTTACTGTCAACAACTTTTTTTAAAAAGTCAAAGAAACTCAAAAAACCCTCAACAGCAGTTAATTTTAGAGATATGAAATATTGATGTCTATCCAGTAACTTTGAGATCAAGCAGAAAACAACTTCATATTTTATTTTTTTAGTATCCATTGGCTTTATGGAAAGTCAGTAGATATTATATGACCAAAGAATATTTGTATAAATATTCAGATTCTGTTTGTATATTTGTATAGAAAGGATAAACTGTCATATGTCCAAACATCTAAGCAATGAAAAAATTCACTCATATGCGTGGAGTTTGAAAAAAACCCATAGTGATTGCACCTGAATAGGGCTGTTAACAATTCAGTTAATTTTTAAATAATGTTTTGAGAGTGCTACTTGTGTAATGTAGCAGAGACAATATGTATAAATGTGCACAATTACTTGTGTAATTTAACAGAGACAACAGGATTGCATGAAAGTCTTCAGCCAATCCATTGCCAATACCTAATTTACACTGACCAGTGAGTTTATGTTTAGGTTTTTTATTTTACATTTCAATTTCTTACGTATTTCTGGAGAGGTTTATTTATTCATATTTCAGAATCACTCATTGAAATGAGAAAGAAAGAGGGTTGTGTCATTCTTGGGTGACAGTAAATTATATTTTTTGGCAAACATGGTAAAACTCTAAAAAAGAACAAGAAGTTGCAAGGGCTTTTTTATTGTTTTTGATTTTTTAACTTGACCTAATTTCCAAGTAGCATCTACCTTTTAATAGGAAGCAAACAATGCAGAAAGCCCTTTAATATATACTGACTTCATTTTTACCTTGGTTTTTTTTACAAGGGGAGAGAGAAACAAACTTCCCTTCTTATAGCTCAAATATCACATTCTGTGAATGCTGTCATTGCTTGATTGCTTAAAACAGAAATTTTGAATTGCAAGCAGTACCATTTTTTCCCCTTTCACAGAAGAAGAATGAATTAGAAAAGGAATACTCAAGCAACTCTAGTTCTTGCTATTCTTTCAATCTATATAAGATTATATTTCATCACTCTAGTAGATCTTAGTATATTTACAAACTAAACAGGCCTCAACTAATATGTGACAATTTATGGCACCTGATATGAAAAGATTTTCAAACCTACGTAAATTTGCTAGTATTCATATGCAAGAATGCTTTGTAGATCCAAAATTCTGAAACTTAATCTGTTCTGTAATTTAGTTATTGCCTTTAAAAAAGGAGGGGGGCTGGGGGAAGGTGTTTATTTCCAACAGTATTAGCAACAGAATACAAGTAGAAATTTATTTAGGAGAACTTTTCAAACTTCTTAAAATCAACTTCATATAATTCATGTAACAACTCTGTAAATCTAAGTGATAGAATGCAGTTCATTAATCTTTTTCTCAGAGTACATGTTACCATTTTTAAAAAATATATTTTAAATCTTAACATATTGGAGAATAGCCATGCTACTGTTTAGGCCCTGGAAGAGGTGAGGGAAGTTTGAGGAATCTGTGGATTTGATTACCTCTGGAAAGTTAGATATAGTTCCATGCAGGCAGAGGACATAACGTTACATACTGTCCTGAATGTTTTGTAGCAACCAGCTACCTTCTATTTTCAAAACAAAGAACACTCGTACCAAAAGATGTGTCACAGTGATATCTGAGTGGGCCAATCAACAACTTTCTGGCTGCAAATATATGCAGTAGAAATGGAATCAAGGTACACAAATTGTTAAAATTTCTTATGCCCCTTTCCTGTGGCAAAGGAGACCATTACTCTGATTGCAAGTAGAGAATATTTATTCAGGATTTAGCTAGTCTACTAAAGAGGTGCCCTTCTCAGAGTATAAGCTCTCTAAGCATCTCTGGGATATTATGCAGAAGACTGGCATAAGCTATATTGAAAGAGGTTGCTAAGCTCTGCTGATTATGTAAGTGAGGTGATAGTATTACATGTAGTCAGAGTGAAAAACATGGTTTTAACGCTTGTTGTTACAGCTTAAAAGGCAGAATAATTTTATGTAGTAAATAGTGTGGTCATTCTGCTTAATATTTGAGTTCTGGGTGGTTTTACACGTCCAGGAAGGTGTCAGACATGAGAATTCCAGAAATCATGGAACCATAGAGTATGCTGAGATGGAAGGGACCCATCAGGAGCATCAAGTTCAGCTCCTGACCCTGTGCAGGACACCCCAAGAATCACACCATGTGCCTGACTGTGTTGTCCTAATACTTCTTGAACCCTGTCAGGTTTGGTGGTGTTGCCACTTTCCTGGGGAGCTGTTGCAGTGCCCAACTACCCTCTGGGTGAAGAATCTTTTCTTGATATCCAACCTAAACCTCCCCTGGCTCAGCTTCATGCTGTTTCCTGGAGTCTTATCACTGGTCACCAGGGTGAAGAGATGGTACCTGCCCCTCTGCTTCTGCTCATGAAGTTATTGAAGAGCACAATGAAGTCTCCCCTAAGTCTCCTCTTCTAGGCTGAACAAACCAAGTGACCTGCTTCTTTGAAAAAGGGATACAATTGTGAGAAGTAAACTCATAACCATACAAATAATGCTAATTTAAGACTTAAACTTGAGGAGGTTTTGCTATAAACACTGAAATTACAGGGAAAGGCAAGGCTGTGTAAATTAAGCTGGCTGTGTTTCACACAGAGGTAGCAAGATTAGTCAAGAGGGAGTTAGAATACAAGGTTGTGGAGAAGCACAAACTTAGGAAGAAGTAGTGCTGCCAGTCCACATTAGTGTGCTGGTGTATGTGAAGTAGTAACAGTGGAATTAAATTGTTGTTAGAGCCTATAATGGGAAAACAGGCTGGTAGACTGGGCTGTAGCTCTGCTGAGAATAACTTGGATGCCTGGAAGCTGAGTGTGAGCCAGCAGTGTGGTGGTGGTATATTTCCTTTGTTCTTGTGCTGTCATTCTTATGTCCATCTTCCTGCAAATTCTGATGGTGTCATGGTGAGTTTTCCTGGGGAGAAAATTCCAATGACATTCTTATCACCTCATTCCCCGACAC
>VYXF01007125.1:616324-652304 GCA_013397295.1 Polioptila caerulea
AATCAACCTTAATAAAATGACAAGTACAACTTGTATGACGCTTCAGGCAGGACTAGAATAATAATGTATGCTATGAAATAAAAAACCCCTAAGTGCAACCAGTGTTTTTCACCATTCTGCAAAGCCGTTTTTCTTTTTGCTGGTAAAAACACTTGGAAATACTAAATGAAGTAGATATGGGTGGATCTGGTGTGCTGCTTCTCCATCTCCTCATACTAGTATCTTAGCAAGAATACTTGCTCAGCTCAGAATCTTTAAGAGGCGAGGTTTTAAATGCATAACAAAATGATACATTCTTCTAAATGACAATGCTTTGAGCAAGTGATTTATCTTAATAATAATAATAATAATAAAATAATAATGTGTTGTAGATTTTGTTAAAACCTTGAACTTAGACTGTTCTGGAGTCTTTATTTCTTCTATTACATTTAAGTCCCTCTGTTATAATGGGTTAAGGTGATCGTTAATCCAAATATTTAATGTAGTGCCATAGTATTCAAATCCATTTACAGACTTCAGATGATCATAAACTATGCCAGAGAACTTGCATATGTGGCATAAAATTTCCATGAAGTTCTAAACAGCTTTAAATATTTCATGTCTGCATTTAGCTGACTGTTTTGAGGATGGGCCCAGAACCGGGATGGAAGCAACCAACAACCCATTAGTCCAGTCACTCCCCTCAGTGGCTCAAGCCAGAGCTGTTCTAAGGGCCTCAAGTTCCTGCTAGGGTGATGGGTGTTGCAAAGTTCCTTTGAGTTTAATGTTGCCTATGGACTGAGAAAAGGGAGAGAACACCAAAAGGGATTTGGGGGTACCCACTGACTGCTTCCTGGAGCTGTACAGTAACCTAAACCAAATTTCCATTTCATGATCCAGTGTTTTGGGTTTTTTTCTATAGAAGGAGAGCATGGTGATTATCTGGTTTGCAAGACTATAAATTATGTCTTGCAGTTCCAGAGGTAGAATTACTTGTCCCTGTCGTGTGGACTTCAGTCACTAGGTGACCACAGTCTACCTATGCAGAGAGTTTCAGTTCTACCTCTGCCAGATAAGAAGTTACACAGTCTTAGATTTTGTCCTGCTATTCAGTGTTTTGGGGAGGTTTTTTTATACATATGTGCTCTACTTATGTATAGAACCAGGAGACAAACATTTGAGTTCCAATATTCCTATGAAATGATCAAATAATGCTCTTAGCATTGAACAGATATCACAAAAAGGGTCTGTAAAGATCCCATCCAGGCTCTGTGATCATCAGTGGAAAACACGTTTTCAAATTCACACTTACAAACCAAGCATCCCAAGTGCAAGTTTTCAATGACAATTTCGGATCTTAATGCTTTTACCCTGGAGAATGAAGACAGGTGGTTCTGTTCCTTTCTAAAACAATTTGTAGTTTCTAATGGGAATTTATTGGCTTCTAAAGAATTTGCTGCAGTTTACTTCTAATGTGACTTATACCTTTGTTATTTTATTTTCTTTCTGATAATTACTGAATGTGCTTTGTGTGTGATGCTGACATTGGTTTGTATATGCTTGTTCTGAATTGTCTCAACCCTGAAATATAGAAAAAAGCTAGAGGAGAGAAAGTAGCAAGCTTATTTTTTTCCCTTAGTGCATTTCACACAAAAACATTTTTGTTCTTGCAGTTGGATAACAGACATATCTCAGTTCACTTTGCATTGGAATGAGGAACTTGAGACAAAAATACAGGCTCTGCTGAAGGAACACATAGAGGTATACATAGGGAAAGACCTTTGTCACTCTGTACCATTACCTCAAATATCTCTTGCTTCTAAGAGAGGCCTGCAAATTTCTTTCATGCACATTATAGAAAAGAGTTCACTGAACTAAAATTCAGGTACAGGACTTGGTTTATGTGTAAACTTGGATAAGAAATTTCTTCATCCTCTGTGGCCATGTGGCTTTAGGCTTTTATCCCCTATTATTTTCTGCAGGATCAAAACCACTACTTTCTTTGTTTCACTACAGTCTTACTATAATGTGGCTTTAATTTAAATACTTCAAATAACTGACTCTGAAATAAAGAAGGAAAAAAATTAAATTAGTTTGAAGTAATTTTTTAAAAAATCATTTATTTTAAATTGAAGGTTTCTATTGTACCTAGATATGTCTTGTTAAATAAAGAATTCATAGATGTGCTTCTTTGCCTCTACAACGGCAAATATATTGTCATGAAAATACTTGTCTGAAATTCCTGAACTTGAATTTATTTCTAGTGCATAGATATAAAATAATAACAATAGTAATAATAGCAATAATCAGTAAAAACAACCCCCAAACTAACAAAAGGTCAGCGAATGGTCACTGTCCAAGTGGGGGATATGAAAAGGGGGATGAGCCTAGAGGGGAAGCCATATGAGGCAGGCACTTATATCTTCTCCCTAGTGACCAGTGTCAGGATCCAAGGGAATGGCCAGAAGACATGACAAGAGAGATTTGGATTGGATATCAGGAAGAGGTTTTGCAACCAGGGTGCTTGGCACTGGAACAGACTCCCCAGGGAAGTGGTCACAGCACCAAGCCTGACAGAGTTAAAGAAGTATTTGGACAACACATTCAGGCACCTAGTGTGATTCTTGGAGCTGTCCTGTGCAGGAAGAGGATTTGGATTTCAATTATCCTTGTGTGTTCCTTCCCACTCAGGATGTTCTGTGATTTTATGAATGATTTGATTTTACTAGTATGAATTTATCACTTGGCTACTTTGATCTAACTTAAGAAAAAAGAAAAAAAAATTCTTATGTTTCTCAAATGGTTTTACATATTCCCATCAGCTGCTCGTATAGTTTTCTCATTCTGTGTATATATTATGAGTACTGTTAGATCATTTTGCACACAGGTGTGTCCAGGTAATTCAATAAAATTCTGCTGCTATAAAAAAATAAAAAATCAGCCTGTTTGGATTCCCAAAAGGAGGCTAAAGGGATGGCAAGTGACTATGTTGAGCCAAGAAATATTTAACTGAGACCAGGTACCGAATTCTGGCCCTGTAGCTCTCTGTGTTCATGTCACAGGCATTTGTCCTGTGACATCAATTCTAGACTGACTGCAATGCAACATCCTTCATTATGTTGCATCTAATGTAGCACAGTCCTAGCTTTAATATCCCTACCAGTGTAATGGCTGCACAGAGTTTAATACTTCATAGCTTTCCCTAAATGTGAACCGGAGACAAATGCCTGGTGAGTGGCTGTATATCATTTAGTCATCTCCCTGCAGAAAAAAGTCATTTGAGCTAGATGTAAAATTAGAGAAGTCACAGACTGGGGCACATACAGAGTTTCCCCTTTACCCATAATGGAGAAAAATAATGAGTTTCAGTGCAAATTGCAAAGCTAAAAATATCGCTTTGTGCAATGAAAATTGTGTTGTTATACATCACCTCCCCCTTTCACTTACACTTTCAATCAGCTTGTCAGCTTTTACTGGTAGATAATGTGATGAAAGCTTTGCACTGAGTAAGGCTTTTTGCTCAGTTGTATACAGCAATGTTAATGCTTGTGTCAGGACCAATTAATAATGCCGAGCATCTTTTCATGCATGTGAAGTTACTACAAACCTTTCTTCCATTAGACACCAGGATCCATGAGAATAATGTAAGGAGTAGGGACTAATGGCATCCTTTGTGGCTGGTCTAAAGATGTTACAGTAGCCAGCTGATAAATTTGATGACAGATGACAAATTTCTGATACATTATGGTGCCTGTGGACTCCTGGCAACCTATTTAAAGCTTCATTTCTCATGCTTGCTGTTAACCATCAATAAAAACTGCAAAGCTATATATAGATATTAGCCCATGCTAACATTTCTTCCTCCTTCTTGCCTTCAAGAAAAAGGGGGACTGTCCGTTAAAACATTTTATATTTAAAAGATTTATCTATGTTCTCACTTTTTTTACTTTCTTCTTCTTGAGACTATAAATGCCTGTGATTTTCATGACATTTGCAATCCAAAGAACATATTATTAAAAGGCATGGGTAGAAATATAAGATAAGGAGAATATGAAATGCACAGGAGCTTTTCCCTATAATGACAGAATCTCGATTTCAAAGAAGCTGTTTCTGAGGCTGATATGATTGAACACCCACAGGGCCTTCCTATGTTTTGTTTAATGGACATGATATGCCACCTGGGGAGTGCAAATACAGCTGTAGAGTCCACCTCAACTGCAGAATCTGTGCAGCTGAAAATTAAAGTAATGAAAAAATTAATGTGGTAGATACTTGAGTAATTTGAGAAAAGTGTTTATTGCTTTAGATGCTTCCATTTTCCCCAATCCTCTTCCATTTTAGATACTAATATTTTCTCATAAGTTATAGAAAGCTCATCTGTTGGTGTGTTAAATCATTTAATATTATTAACTATCTTTTTCATTCAAAGATTTACAAATTTACCTTTATCCCACAAGAGTATAAACTACACATGAGATTTGCCAGAGGAAAATCCTACCTGTGAACACATTTTCCTTATTTTTAATTTTGTGATATCTGTAGCACAGAAAACCTATCACAGGAATTAGTTCTTGATTATTTTATAGTACAGTATTACGACCTTCACTTTCTCTTCAGCTTAGTCTATATGGAGAACAAATTTAAAAGACAGACAGTAAAGTTCATTTGATGATCAATTCTATGTTTTAGCTATTATGAGTAAAAATTTTAAATCATTAGTAGAAATCATAGATTTCTCATGATTCTGAATTGTAGACAACAGATTCATTAATAAGACCTTGTAGGATTCACTCAGTTCCTAATTCTTTTTACTAACTCTTGATTAATGTGCATTACTTTTCTGCTAGGTTTGTCTTTAAGTACTGTTTATGGATAGGCTGCGTATTTTTCATGTTTGAATTAGTTTAATTATTTTAGCCAGAAACCCCTTCCTACTTACAAACATGAATAGTCCTACTTTTACTGGTTTTTCATGTATATTCAATATCTAAATTGAGAAAATGACACTCATGGTATTTTCTTTTTTTAAGTATATTATTTACAAAAAGAAAAAAAAAAAAAAAAGTTTGGAGGGATTTTGTTTGTTCTTTAATAAAAAATACAATTGCATGTTTCAACAATTGATAAATTTTTTTCCTAGACATTTTTAACAACCCATGGAGAAATTAGGTTTCCATAAAGATGTATTAGAAAAAGAGAAAAACTATTCAATGCAGTCTATTCCATGAGAATTGTGTGGCTAATAAGTAAAAATTCATGGTGTCTGGCAGCACAGTCTTTTTTTTATTTGATTCATTTTAAAAAGTTGTGGTTTGGGTATCATGGGTTGTATTGGTGGCTGTGGTAGGGGTGTGATTGAATACACTCTTAGGTGTGTCATGCTTCAAAGGAAAAAAGAGGAGTAGATGAATGGTTCCTCATACAAATGATGATATCTGAGGACTGTCAAGTGAAACCCTAAAGTGTACAGGGCAGTAATTCAGCTACCTTACTAAGGTTCGCAGAAAAGACAATATCAATCATTTTTCAGTGAAAACATCAATTGTTTCCACCTTGTTTCTGTTTTCAGTCCCTGCTTCTGATGTATTCACTTCATAAAAGTAATTTTAACATGAGTCCATTTCTCCATCTGTAGAATGTGTGCTTAATATATTAGATCTTGCCAGCAAAGAGCTTTGAGATCTGGTAATAGAAACATACAATACAGTAACTTGTTATTGCATATCTCTTTATCAAAGGATAGTGTTTAGGAGGAAAGTGCTACCTCTAAAAACCTTTCTGATCTTCTTTTTCGTTGCAGTTGATTGAGTCTGTGACTATTCTTGTAAGTACTGTTCCACAGGAGATATAGAGGAAATCAGTATTTCTTGTACCGATGGCTGCGATACATGTGATACCTGGTTCCATTATTGAAGTCACAGTGTTGGGTTCAGAACCAAATAGAGTCATAGAATCAGTAATAGATAGTCTGGTTGGAAGGAATCTTTAAAGGTCCAACCTCCATGCAATAAGCAGGGACTGCTTTCACTAGATCAGGATACTTACAGCTCCATTCAGACTGAGTTTGAATGTTTCCAGGGATGGGGCATCTACTGCTTCTCTAGGAAACATGGTACAGTGTTTCACCACTGTCACTGTAAAAAAAATGTTTTCCTTGTATGTAATCTGAGTTTGCCCTCTTTTAGTTTAAAACCATTACCCCTTATCCAATTGCTACAGACCCTATTAAAAAGTTTGTCCCTATCTTTCTTAGAAGTCCCCTTTAAGTATTGAAAAGCCACAACAAAATCTCCCCAGAGCTTTGTTTTCTTCAGGCATAGAACAGAGACATTTTTCTGTCTCTTAACTTTCAGGATGTCCAGAAGTTGTCAGAACATAATTTTCTTAATGTTTCTTACTTTTTGGGAGCTTGTATCAGATATAGCACAAGAGGACTGATGTAAATCAGCTCCTGTTCTTAATTCCTTTGGATTTTTTATATGTAAATAGTTACTTTCTCCCACCTTTGAGAGAGAGAAAACATGGAACCCCTTTGCCACAAGGAGAGAAGCAGGGAACACCACAACATCCCACTTAGACATTGTATTTAGTAGGTGGACAGAAAAAAGAAAACGTTGTGGACATACACATTATTGAGCTCAGGAGTCCAGAACTCTGGCCAGTGTCAGCACTGGGCTCTAGCCAGCAGCTTAGAACAAACACAAAACTGTTGCACCTCAGGTTCCCTGCATCCACATCAAAATGTTTCCCTCTCATCCTTGAGTTTATTATAGCTTACCACTCTAATCACTGGGATGACAAGGGATGTATATGGTATTTTCATAGACAGATTTTAGCACACTCTATAATCAAATCACTGTAGAATACTGTTGTGATTCATCTTTCCAGTAGTTTCCACTACTGTTTTCCTGTCATTTGTTCATGGCACGTGATGAGACTCATTGTACTCTCATCCTTTTCCTAGTGTTCTTTTGAACAGGGTTCCAAAATTTGGCCTCCCTTTGCATTGTACTCCTGGTCAGGGCTAGGCTAAGAGTATGCTTTGTCACCTTCTGTACATCTGGGAGGAGATTTCACCTAAGTATTTTATAACGAGTATATTTTAGACAAATTCGAAACAAAGTAATAAGCATGAAGAGAAGGAGAAATTAAGTTTTCTGTGCAAGTAAGTACTAAATTGAGCAACACATGTATTCAGACCTGATAACGCTGCACATATCATATTTAAAGAAACCCAAGCCTTTTGCTTGGAAACAAGGCTGAAACTGATATTTCTGCTTTTTTGTTACTATTTTCAAGATGACATATTAGTTACTATTCAGGGCATTTAATAAAAATTCACAGTTTATGAAGTTTATCCTGAATGAAATTGTTCCTGATCTGTTATAAAGAAGCTTGTCAGGTTCCAAGGGGAGCAATGCGTACTAGGTTGCTTTACATTGTGATACTCCCAGCCAGGTGTTCTTTGGGAATAATACGTATTCTGCACGTTAATCCCAAAACTTTCAGAGCTGTACTGCTCTAAAGAGAGCATTAGTGATGTATCCAATAGGTTTTGCAATAGCAAAATGAAAAATCATACTTTTGTATTCAAAACAACCAATAGAACATTCTCCAAAATTCTGACTTTTTAGGTAAAATCGGCTTGTTGTTATACTAGAGGCCTTTATGTACATGTGTCAGCTCTGGATAAACCCTATGATATGTTATAGTGAAGATATAGGTGAAGGTGTATATGTGTGTGTGTGTGCATATATGTATAATCTGTAGAAAGAATTAGGATGGACAGAATTAGAAAACAGCACTGCTTCAAAGATGTGTACAAATTACTATAGAGCTAATAAACCTGTATTCAGATTAATGAAATTTAACATATATATTGTTTCATCAGTCTGAAAGTACATGTGTAGCACGCATTTGCATATTTTGCATTCACACTTTCATTATTTTATTTAAGTCTAGATAAAATAGATGTTTCAAGCTAAATTATATTAAATTCTTAAGCTTTTAGGTTAAACACTTAAAATAATATTAGAGTATGCTTTTTTTACATTTAATTTCCAAGTGAATTTACCTCCATATCCTCTTCACGTGTCTTGTCAGTATCAGAAAAATTGAATAGTCGTGTTTCGCATAGTCTGAATTCCAATAGCTTTACATTATTGTGTTGCATGTTATTACCTATTTTTTTCATGTTTACTCTTCATTCTTCACTCTTTTTATTTATGTCCATTCATTACATTTGATTGCTTCTGTTGTCTTCTGTGACCCGATTAATATATGAATTCTGAACCTTCATGCAAAGATGTGTTTCTCTGGTGATGCTTATTTCATCTCCAGATTAAGTTAGCTGTTAGAAGCTCATTTTTGCATTATAAAGGATTTGATCTTTTTTATTTATTCACAGAAACTCAAACTTTTAAAATGTAAATAGATTTTAAATATAAATAGGTTGTAAGATGCATTTGACTATGTCTTATCTTGCCTACAAGATCTTCCTTTTAACACTAGAGAATAAAAACAAAACAACAAAAAAAAAAATCCAGAAGTTTTCCCAAGAACTCTTATAAATTATTTCTTTATTTTTTTTGAACAAAGCATCCCTCATGGTGATTTGTTAGGTTTTCCCATCGCAATTAAAAAGGAATGGTGTTCTTGTTGCAGATTTTCATACCCCTAACATAAGTCCTACTCAGATTTCTCTGATATACTCCTGGATTTTTGCAGTGCTTTCTATAATCCATTAGCGAGTTACAATGACTGGTCAGGCAGAATAGATTCTCCCAGCAGTCAGCCTTTGTCACCTTGCAAAAGCAAGGGAAGCAAGTGATCTGACCTTGTGCCATAAATAAAATGTAAAAAGTGGGATGCTGAAGTTATCAGTTCAGTTCATGTTCACTGTCAAGAATGGCCTGAGTTTCTCAAGGTAGGCGTGCCTAACTCAGGCTGGGTGTGTAGAGGGTGCTCTTTCGGGGATACAAAGCTTTTCTGATGTTACAGCGACTGCAGGGACTTCTGTAAGCACACAGCATTCCCTCTGAATGACACACTCCTCTTGTCAGAGTTATTTCAGTTGAAAGTTAGATCAAGAATGCTGAAACTACCTGTGTTTAACTCTTCCTCAGGGTTTTCTGAATTTAAGAAAGACGTAAAATGTAGTACCTCTCATGTGATTACTGCTATCATTTCTTCCCTCAAGGATACAATCATAGGATTTACGAGTGTCTGTAATGTCTCCTGCCTCATTGTCTCCTGTAGCTGTGATACAGCTACAGTCAAGCAAAAAATTCCTGAACCAGTCAGGCTTAGGAAAGAGAAAAAACATTTTCAGGGAAATAAAAATAACAGGGAAAAATAGGAATAGAAATTTCTGTGGGAAAATTTTGCAGACTCAGTCTTGGAAACAGCAGTTATTTTGCAAGACTTACAGATGATGGATAAATCTATAAGCTTGGTGAGAAGTCCAGGGGCTGGATAAAAGAATCACTGCGGATTCCTAAGCAGGTCTTTGGGATTTTAACAGTATGTTGTAATCATGACAGAGTTGCATAGGGTAGCTCTAGACAGAGCTGTGTTTTGTCAGTTTCTGTAAACCATGGAAAGATAAGGATGCAGTAATTCGAGCTTTTAGCTGAGGACATGGGTTTATATATGTTGAGGTTTTGAATGTTTAAGTAGAAGACAAAAATTGCTAAGAGAAAAGAGTCAGACTAGAAGTAGAGATACTATAATGAAGTGTTTAATTAAAGATAAATTATAACCCTGTTCTCTGTAGAAACTTTGTTGTTAGATATTTGGGGTTTGTTTGATTGGTTGTAGGGATTTTTAAATAAAAAATGAAAACAACCTCAAAAAGTTTAAAATAGGATATGCTGTAGGAGAGGACACATTTTCTTCTCTTCTTAAACCTCTCTCCTGTATATTTTGGCTTCTTTAGCTGCTTGATTTTGGTTCCAGCTGCAACTGTCTTACAGTGTGAAACTTTGCAGATACAACTCAATTAACTGACATGAAACTGTTATTTTTTTTTCTGTAACCTTTGCAGTTTCTTAAGTGAGACTGGCATTTTACAGACATGTGGAAACACGGTCCTGTTCCTCACAGAGCTGGCAGAAAATGTGTCGGCACATACAAGAGATCAGCAAACTTAGGACAGGAAAAGGAAAGTGAGATTTACAAGAAGGATGGTGTTATGACCAGCCCCAGAAGGTGAGGGTAGCACAGTTTTTTCTTAATAGATCCCTTGAGGGAGATTAGAGTGAAGGACACTGAATGATTGTCCTTGTAAATATATATATATATATATATATATATGTATATCTGTAGGATTTATTTTAGAACAATTTAGTTGCAACAGAAATCAGGTATGTAACCATTTTGATTATTATCTATAGTAAGATAGCAACATAAAAGCATAAAAAGATCACTTAAGAAAATGCATGAGGTGAAAAAAGAGAAAGAAACGATAAGAGTAGAAAAATATCAACACCCATGCACCTGTGATAAGACTTGATTGTTGAAAAGTGATGGTCACAGTCTTCCTGATGAGAAGGTCATGGTCTTCATCTGTGGAGGGTAGGGGAAACCATGAAATGTAGAACTCAATGGCTTAACATACACTGAGGCTCAGTGGGAACACCCAGACACTACCCATGAGAAGAGGAGCTTTAAGTGCTCAAGTGGAAGGCTTNATCTGTAGGATTTATTTTAGAACAATTTAGTTGCAACAGAAATCAGGTATGTAACCATTTTGATTATTATCTATAGTAAGATAGCAACATAAAAGCATAAAAAGATCACTTAAGAAAATGCATGAGGTGAAAAAAGAGAAAGAAACGATAAGAGTAGAAAAATATCAACACCCATGCACCTGTGATAAGACTTGATTGTTGAAAAGTGATGGTCACAGTCTTCCTGATGAGAAGGTCGTGGTCTTCATCTGTGGAGGGTAGGGGAAACCCATGAAATGTAGAACTCAATGGCTTAACATACACTGAGGCTTAGTGGGAACACCCAGATACTACCCATGAGAAGAGGAGCTTTAAGTGCTCTAGTGGAAGGCTTCAGAAATGAGTCTGGGGGTACTTTGGGGGTCTTTTATGGGTTATGACACCTTCTAAGACATGACAGCTGCCTCTCAGGTCAGCCTAGGTGAACCAGTAATGTCCCATTAGAAGGGATGAACAATGTCAGGCCTACATGTGAACGTTCTCTGTGAATGTGACCTTCCCCATGGTGGGGAATGGGAGGTGATGATGAAAAGAACTATCCCACCCACCTCACAGGATGTGCTGCTTATCTGCCTCAAAGCCTGTCTTATCGCCCTTGGTAGTGAGTGTTCACCCCTCTGTCATATTCAGACCAGGGGCTTGCTGCTAGACACCCAAAAACTCACCTCTTTCCCCTGGGAAGTGCAAACCTGGCCTCAAAAAAGCAGCCTGCAACCTCCACAAATGGAGTTTGGAGTCATTATGCATCAGCATTTCAGTCTCACAGAACAGTATGGTTTTTCAGTTCCTTGGTCTGTATCCTGGTCATGAAAATAACCTGACATTTGGCAACATGACTTTGAAGCATGCTGTTATCAAGAAAAAGGTACTACTCAGCTGGACGATCACACTAAAGTAAAATGGATTTTTTTTTCCCTCCTGTGGATGCACACATCATTCTTTGCAAAAATCCTTCGGGTTCAACAAAAAAATTATGGGCCATTCAATGACAGAATTTGATTTCCTCCTCTTCACTGCAAAAACTATGCTTTTCCTCACAACCTATGGTGATCATAATGACCATGTTTAAAGTTTTCCTTAGTTTCCACAAGAAAATCACCTTGGTCTAATACAAATAAAGGTGTGTACATGTGAGGATAATTTTGCAACACATCCTTTTTTCAGGCCATTAATCTTGTGGGATATAGCCCAGCTGATTTTTTTATTACTTGGCTCAACTAAAAAATTATGATTTATTTTTCTAGTTTTCTGATACATGTAGATGAGTTTCTATCAAAAGATCGGTATTCAAAATGCAAACTGTGATGAATAAAGGAAAGCTGGTGCTATTAAAATCATAATCAACTCAACCTGTTGCTTCTAATTATTTCAATTTATTGACCAGTATAATTATTGAAACATCATGGTTTAAGCAATCGAGGAGAATTTAGATTTCATTTTATCCCCACCAGTACGGCTTGGGTAGGGAAATATTACACTTTGCAACTATGAAACCTCTCCCCTTACATGTTTCTCATGGCACCTACTACTGGCAGCAGTGCTTTATTGTCATTTTCAACACTGTATCCTGATGCAGTTCTAAAATCTTGCTGTTACACTCTTTTAATCAACCTTCCAGTTCACCTCCTGAAGCAATGTATTCTATTACACTGATATTAATTGTTTTTATCAGGGGTCTTGTCCCTGCATGCTTTCTATAAACTCATTGAATGTAGTAAAGGACAACTTGCCTCATGAAGCTGAAAAAAAGAGGGGTCAGAAAACAGCATTAGCAAAAGTGAGAAGGGGAGTGCAAGCCTACGGGATGTGGATTGCCTTGTAATTTACAGTTTTGGGCTTTTTCCTGCCATAACTTTTTTTGAGAATCGCTTTCTACACATGGACAAATAGTGGTGCCTGTCTCTGTAGCAGAGTCTTGCTCTAGCTTACTTAACACTGAGAACAGAAAATTCCTCCACTAATGCCACATTTATGAGGTTAATTTTTTTCTGTGCCTACATTCATCTGGGTTGTACTTTCAACTCTCTGATGTTGTTTTGCACATGAAGTCTTCCATGAAGTTACATTTATTTATCCCTGAATATTGATCACATTTTTACTAAGGCTGACAGTTGTTCACTAAGATAGAACAAGTTTGTGCTATCAAATGAAACTGCTGATCCACATGACCCAGTTGACTGAATGTTAGTTCTGTATACCATTCCTATTTAATTGTAAGTAGCCCAGATAGGTTCATAAAGCTTTTCTTTTAGCTGAAGAATTCTTTTAGACTTAATGGGGCCTAGTTTCTTAGTTCTATATGTTTGATTTAGCTCTATGTATTTATGCAAATAGTAGTTCAACTAAGACTTAACTACTATGTTAATCTAACAACTAAAGTAGATTGCTTGAACAGATTTATTCCTGAATTTATTCCTGCATGTCAGAGATCTAGTAAGACAAGATGTTGAGCCTGTGATATCTTAGGATGCTGCTGAGATTCTTCAATGTAAATGGAAAATTCTGAACACATTCTGGGTTAGATTGT
Organism: Polioptila caerulea; assembly: GCA_013397295.1. Lineage (NCBI taxonomy): Eukaryota > Metazoa > Chordata > Aves > Passeriformes > Certhiidae > Polioptila > Polioptila caerulea. The sequence continues at coordinate 629,561 of VYXF01007125.1, forward strand.
AGGGAAATTTGATAGACATGGCTTGGATGTGTTACTGAGGAAAACACCTAGGGGAAACATCGATAGCCTCAGATGCCAATTATTACAAATGCTGAATTTTAATAGTACATCATCACTGGGATGAGCTAAGTATAGAAATTAAAGACTTCCAAATAGAATTCAGCCTTTCTGTATTATGTGTCTATCCCAAGAACATTTTTGATTAGAAATGTTCAGAAATAGGGGGTCGAAAACTGAAATTGGAAACTTTTCTACTGTGAATACAGGTGAGATTTTAATGTCCCAGAAATTAAATATCTTCTCTTTATTTTCTGTTTCCCACACCTGATTGTTCTTACAAGACCCCAGCATAATTTGCAATTTTACCTGAAAGTTATAAACAGAGACAATGATCCAGTGCCCTGTATAGCTCTAAAACATCAGTGGAATTCTTGTTACTATAGTCGTGATGCACTGTGCAGAGCCAATCCATTTGCATGAGTTTTAGACCTCCTACATTGAGATTTAATCTGTTTTTCATTTCAGTATGAAAAGATATTTTAACTCTGAGAATTACCAGAGGATATCTAGGAAAGGTGACAGCTCTCAATCTCCATAGTTATCTCTTCACTGAGATGCTTGTAGTTTTTATTTCTCTATTCTAAAAAAAACTATTTAGAGGGTAGCCTTGTGTATATCAACAGGGTTCGCATATTGCATCATCAACATTTAATAAAGACATTACAAATTGAAAATAGGATTCTGCTTAAAGGATTTTTAGTTTTGTATTTAATTATACTTAAGGTCTAAACTAAGTGGCCTCTGCAATATTTTGTAGGACATCTATGAATAAAAGGAAAGAATTCATAGACTGAGATTCATGGACTGAGATTCAGTTGAATTTTGAAAAGTAAATGAGGGTATTGCTAACAGTTTCAGGTGACTGAAATGTGGTTAGTACTGATTACAGTAAGAATTTAGAATGTCTGTAGTTTCATTTAGGCATTTACATCTTGAACTGTATTCTATCCCTAATATATTTTTTATCTCTTATGAAAAAGCTCTCAGAGCTTGTGAAATCTCTGTCAACTGAGGTGGCCTCAAGGCCCAGTGAACACTGCCATTTTAAATAGTGTTTTCCCACATTACCAACAAATGTAATAGCCAAAAGTGGAACCTCCACCAAGTACAATGCCTTGAAAAACTGTGACAACTACAGGACAACTAACAGCTCTTTCAGAACTGTTAATAGATATCTGATATTCTGATCTGTTAAGTTAACTAAGAACTGTTTGTTTTATGTTAGCTACACGTTTAAAAACTATGCAGGGAACTATCACCTTTTTAAAAATACATTTGGTGTATTTTAGAGTAACTTTTGAAGGTAAGGAGTAGAGAAACTGACAGATGTACTTTCAGTTACTGACATGCAATTTACATATCTAATTATATTAGAGCTTGCTATGGGTCAGTCTCAATTATTGCATGAAATGAATGACTTGCACCCCTTAGACTATTGGGAATGAGTAAAAGGGGACATGGCCTTGTAAGCCTTCCTTCTCCAGCTGATCTAGCAGATCCAGTCAACCTGTTCTTGCTGTTCTGGCCAGGTGCCACCTCCATGAATCCAAAGTTAACCAGTGTCCTTTATGACAGTTCCTTGCCTTTTTTGACATGATCTCTGATGTTCTACAATGTCATTTAAGTGTGTGTGTGTTTTAAAATGACAGCATGTGGTAGCTATCGTACATTTTGTTTTATTTTCTTCTAAGTCTTCCCATGCAATTTTCCTCAACACTTCGTGCAATCTATGAAGTGACAGAATTATTAGATAATGTTTGTCACCTTCTTAAGCTCGGGTATTATATTGGACTTGATACATGTATAAAAAGCTTCTGAATAGCAATTCATACCGTTAAATGCCTCTAAAATTGCCATAAAAGGCTTGCCTGCTCATCTCAATTTGAAGCAGAAAGTGTTCACTGCTATAATAGATTTTCTGTGATCTACAATGACAGGTTTATAGGTGCTAAGCATCAAAAGGCTTTTTCTAGTTCTGCATTATAAGTATAATCACTTTAAGACCACTAAAACAGTTAAATTGCTGAACCTCTCATATGTGGAACAGTATTACGGCTCAGTGATATTATGTTAAATGAGGAACCAAAGGTAGAGTGAACTCCAGGGAGATAATAAAAACTAAGTGTATTATTTGGAATTAGTACATAGAAACTAATTCTGAACTTCCCCTTGCAGTCCCATCAATAGTGCTGTTCTTGTAAACAGCCATAAGGAATTTCTCACAAACTGTATGTGCCCATTAATGGAAAACACTTTTACTGTAACAGTATTAAACAGAAAAGAAAGGTCTATGTTGCAGCATATCTACCAGAATCTTATTCATGCACTTATGAAACGTGAAGTATCTGGGATACTAAGATAACTAGAAAACTTGGAACTTTTGCTTACAGTTTTATTGTTTCCTTTACTTTCATTGTATTCTCCACAGACAGTTAAATCAAATGACATTGCCTTAGATTTATTCATCCACTGTAGTCAGGTGGAAGAAAAAGATAATAAAACACTCTCTTGCTTATTCTGCAGTGTATTACACTTTTGGGTCTGATTTTAATCCCTTTGAAGAATCTTTAGTCTTGTAAGTTACTGAGTTTTGCCTTAGTGCCTAAGATAAAGAAATGTGTTATTTAAACTTTTGTTCTTTATCATTAGATAATCTGTCTAAAGGATGGGAGCATTAACTTGCTGAGAAAATTCTCTTAAAGAAAGTTATAGATGAAGGTTTTAAATTACTTTTCCTCTTCTCATGGTTGTGGTGCTGTATTCTCATTCATTTTTAAAGATCTTTCTTGCAAACACAGAAAACTGAACTTTAGACAGTAACTTAAACATGAAAATTGAAAGGGAACATTGAAAATCATGAGAGAAAAAATACATTTATATAAACAACAGTCTTCTGTAAACAAAGGAAAAATAAAGCTAGGCTTTACCTACAGGTACTAGAGTACCATGGTAGGCTTATCATCCTTGCTAGCTCTGAATAATTAGCTCTTTTCAATGATAAAGCAGAGGGAAGACTTTAAGATAGACACTGGCTCTGAGTTGGCTACATATAGTTACAGAAATGAACCTCAACATAAAACGTTAATTTTGCACCATGATTGCTTTTTATTAAATCTTTATATGATGAGATTCCATTGCACTGATGATGAGAACTTGGTCTAGAGGGAGTTTAGTTTTCTTACAAGAAAACCCCTCTACATGTTCATTGAAGTTCATACCTCTAAATATAAACACAATTGCATCACACCTGACAAAGTCAATAGCAGCTACAAGGTTGATCTGTCATGAAATTATCTACTGCTTCTTCAGGCAAGATAATACTTTACCAGCACATTAACTGCATCATCTGGAACACAGGAGGCAGTGGAGCATCTTTACAGTTAGTCCAAGTAAAAAGAATTCATTCTAAGTGCATATATTGTAATTTTTGCTGAGAAACGGTTTTTTTTTTCTTTTTCTAATACTCTGAGGCAGTTCACTTTACAAGAAAAGTCGTATCTATGCTAATAGTGAAGTGCTAGGTCAAGAAAAAGTTTCAATTCACAGTCCTCTTGATTCAGCTCTTTAAGAGCATGCTGCTTTTCTTGGGGAGCAGCTATAGATATTCCTAAGAAGTGCTGTCTACCGCTACCATTAAATTTTGCAGCAGACAAGTTCAGGACTCTTTCATAATGAGATACTGAGAAGATCAGAAGCTACAAAAATGCTACATAGACCAGGCACAAAGTACCCCAGCCATTCACTCTGAAGGTGAGTTCACATCTTAAGCTTAATAATGATGCAGGTCTTCTTGTCTATAGTTCCCTGAACCTCTCCAAGTCTGGACCTTGCAATCGCCTTTGGTCCTCACAATGCAGAAAACAGAGTTTTGGACTTGCGTATATTTTACACATCAATATCTGAAATGTGCTGTAAAAGCAAACAGAAGCATCTACACTACCATTAAGAGACACCATTCTGAAATAGTCTCCCCAGCAGCAGTGGCCCAAAGTTTGTTACTACTTGAATGATCAAATGAAAGTGCTCCAAAACACACTCAAAGTCATATACGAAGCTGGATAGAAGATCTGCTCAACAGATTCACCTGAAGATTGCTTGTTGATTCACCTGAAGATTGCCAATAGAGACTAAGAAGAAATAAAGTGAATATAACACTATCAGTAATCTAAACAGATAAATTCAAACTTTCCATTACTAAAAGACACACAGACAGAACTTGCATACTAGGTAAATGAACCGGTCAAGAAATATCAACTACATCTTTGTATTATAGGAAAATCTCTACAGATTTCTGTAGGTATTTATTGTTCTCCCATAAGTCTGATCCTAGTTGCCAAGCAACTGCAGCAATTTCATTACATGAATTCAATATGAACTACTACTGCAGGTTTTTTTTCTTATCTTAAAATTAATTGTGAGAAAATTCATCAGCTTAAATATAGTTCTTTATTGTGGTTCTCCTCAGCATTACAGATAATCCATATTGAACAATCTGTGTGAAAAAAGTCCTAAGAGCAACAGAAGGCATATATGAAAAAGATTAATGTTGTTAAAGTATTGTATGTATGAAACACTATGTTTCTGTCAGGAACTAAGCAATAGATGAGGATAATGAAAAGTTCCAGATAGTTAGTTTGGTATTTACCCTTCCCCTTTGCAGAATGTAAAATATATAAAGTCAACACTAAACATTTATAGAAGGCCGCTATTTTTGATGGTAGAAAAGTAGATATGTTAACTTATATAAACTGATGAGACACTGGTAAATCAGACTGTGTTTTTATTATTTAGATTAGGTTTCTACTAGAAATCATATCCGAGATCAAAACACAGCTAAAGTTTGGGGTTCATTATAATCAAACCTCTGAGTAGTTCTTGTGACAGATTTGATAAACCTGAAACACAAATCTGAACAATTTGCAACATTGAACCTGGTGTAGTCAAAATATTAAATATGTATTCATGATACATGAAATATGAAATTCTTGAGTTTTCTGCTAGCTTGTAATCAACTTTAAAATAGCTTTTTTTCCTTAATAATCCATAGATGAAACTGATTACTAAAATATCTTCCAGGAGTGAAATGACCATTTTTGTTACTTTGACATTACTAACAATCTTAAAATGTACGTATTTATTATAAAGTGAGGTTTCTTGACACACTCCATTTTATTCTGATGACTGAAAAGTAAACAGTCTCTCAAGGCTTTGAAAAAATGGTTGGTTTAATTTGCTAAAATTTTAAAGAATTGCTCAGCAGAAGAAAGGGTGCAAAGAACTTGGCTGTAATAAATTATTTTTCATAGAATATGAAATTAGAATATTTCTGGTTCAATAATGTCAGAGGCTTCTGTTTGGAATCACCAGTGGATACAATTTTGCCATATATTACTATTTGCTAAGTTAACATAGAAACTAGGACTAGAAACAATTCAGTGATGAGTAAAATCCTGATGAAGTATCCCTTCTGTCCTTCAGCTGAGCAGAAAAAATAAGACTTTCTCTAATCAAAATTAATCCACACAATTTAGTCCTTCAGGTGATTTTTAAATAAACAGCCAAGAATAGGGTGATGGAATCAGTGGTATAAAATCTGGAGGAATGTATTGAATGAATATATGAGATAAACTGAGTATTGCATTCTTTATTTCAGTGTCCAGAAAAGCATTATTACAACTTAGTTCTCTATTTTATCTGGAAAACTATACTGTCATACTTGATTCTTAAGTTCATTGGATCTGAGGTCATCTCACATTCCTTGAATCTGATGTTTCCTTCTCTGAGTGATTAGGTGGTTTGGAGGAACTGTGAATGAAGATAAAGGTCAGTATTTCATTCATTTGAGCTTCCCTCGTTCTGCATGAGTGAATAGACTTCTCAGAACCTTGGAGTTCTATGTTTTCTACCAGTTTTAGGGCCAACATTGCCCCAGGCAGCTTCTTTTCTTTCTCTCTCTGGCTTTCAAGGGCATTTAAGGAACTATTAATCAAATCAGAAAAGTCAACTTTGCTGACTAAACTTGGAAGAGATACTGTTCATCTTACATTCAATCATTTAAGAGATCATTAAGAGTCCATAATCCTTAGCAAGACTTAGACACCATCATGACTTACCTTGGGGATTAATGATGGTATCTATAAGGGATCTAGGTAATCAATGCAGCCTGGTAAATATGCTGTCTGCCCCAACCTGGCAATTCAGGGGCTTAGACTCACTCTAGCCTGATCTGGGTGTCACTGATTTAACCCCCGTGCTGGGGCCAGTGGCTGCTGCCTGCTCTGCTCCAGCTTCAGCTCCGGGGTGGCCCCACTGGGGAAGGGGTGACACCCCTGTGCCTGTCACTGCCTGACAAACCATGCACCTCTGGGTGCAGGGGGCTGGTGTGGGGCTGGAGACCACTGTAAGGCTGTAGCTGACAGTCTGGGAGAAGGAAAAGGGCCCACAGGGAAACATTTTAAAAGAACCCAAACAGTGACCAAGCCTGAGGAGAAAGAAATGTGACAGTTTATCTCGTGAAGACCTGAGGATGTTGACAGCTGACTGTGACCTCCTGCAACCTCTCACCCCTGTTACTCCTGAGGACTACTGAAGAGTCAACCATAGGACACAGCAGGACAGGAAGGATGAGCATAACAGCTAAGAAAAGGGACAGATAGCAGGAAAACTTTATTACATAACAATTTTAATGTTAATACAGCGTTTCCATATTAATTACATAGCATATGCTATGAGACCTACTAGACTGATGTCTAGTCCCCATGTAAAGGCTGTTTTCTCTTTTGCCTATGGCAGGATCTGGAGTCCAACACTAGACTGTCTCTATGCAGAGAAATAGATGTTTTTAGGGTGTGATTCATCTCAAGAAATGCATCTAAAATTATTCAGGTAAATCATGTTAGAGAAGTTCCCCTCTCCTCATCTACCATAAAGCAAGTTTGATCATCCTGTGTCTCCCTTCTTTCAGATAAGTGCCCTCATCTAAGGCTACAAAATCTATACTTTCCTCCTCACTTAGTTTTCATGAATTTTACTACTCTGAGGGACAAAATGCCCTCTGGGCTAGCTTTCTAGTAGCTGGGACATTTTCTGATACATAGAGGATAGAGATATTGTGTCCTAGACCTAAGAAAAAAATTAACCTGGGTCTCCCGCTGGCTGAACAGTATAATAATTGCTCTGTAGCACAAAAGATGAACAGTGGCACTACCATCACCTTTGTGGAACTGCTGTAAAAGAGAATAATGATCCCTGTTTAGTTCTTTGAAAGTGCAATTGTGCATGTCAACACACAGCATAAAATTCTGGCCTTCAGCATCCAGATGGACAGATCTGCATGCGATCCTTAATCAGATACCTGGCAGCTAAGGAGGGCTTCGCATCCCAGCTACTGCCTTCCCTGGCTTCTATTAGCTAGTGTTGGATAGGTTCCTGCTTCACATTCAGAAGGAACTTTTCATTTTGGTTTATTGCTTGAAAATGCCTAGTTTCAAAATTACTGCATATTTCTTGATCCCATTTTGCGGCCCAGAAAGACACAGTGTAGGGATTTGGTCATGACCACTCTGGAGGAGATGCTCTACATCTCTGGAGGAGATGTAGTTTCCTGAATTTTGCTTTTAAACAAAAGAATATTCATTATTTAGTAAACTGAATTTTTAGATAGATATTTTTTACAGTAGTTTTGATTATTTGAAGCATAGTATATTTGATTTTACTTCTTTTGTCAGACTAAGTAAGAGGTCTAAGCCACTAAAGCAATGTTATTTTTTTTTTTTTTTTGCTTTTGCTTTTCTAGGCATAATGCAACTTACATAAATGACCATTGCCTTTTTTAGACTTTATTTGCAAATACATCACCTCTTCTTGATTCTTACAAATGTTTTCTCAGCCCACATCCAAAAATGATGCATTCTTTTTATAACAGATTTTCTTAGTGTTAAAAGATGACCTAAATTCCATTCTATTCTGTATAGGTGGTACAGTTGTAGTCAAAATCCTGCTATAACACAGAAATCCTCTGAGATTTCTAGCCAGGTGAGAGCCTTATTCACTAGGCCATAGTAAGATGTCTTGCACATCTCCCTCCTTTTCTCTGTCCCAGTGGATTTTACATTCAGTTCTTCAGAATGTACATGTACATGATCCATGACATGCCTAAGGAAGATGGGAGCTGCAGGTTAAACTTTTCCAGCACAGGAGTTTTGCAGCATGTATGTCTCTACCTTACTTGTAAATGTGTGTGAACTACCCTGTATCAATATGCCTGCTACATGTAAGAGAAGGAAATGCTTTTAATTCCTTCACAGGGCTTAGCACTGTGCTCCTTAGGGATGAGAAGCCTTTGTACTTTAAATAAGGGAGGCAATTTTAAGTCCTCAGACAAAGCTCAGTGTGATGTGTTAACACATTTCCTGTATGGTGAGAAGCTGATCTTCATTAGACCTTTACAACAGTCAAGTTATAAATATCAGGCCATTTTCGGTTCTGTTCTTAGAAAGTTGATAAAATTTGAAATTATGCTGAAGGAAAAGTTTCATAATGAGCCTTATGAAAACATGAGCAGTGGAGTTTTCTTCATGAGAAGGAAGATTTTAATACTAGCAATTGGTAGTACTGAGATTTTACTTTCAGGGAAAACATCAAATTTGAACATTTGAAAGACATGATATCAATTTTTGATATTTTTATTAAAAAAGCATCAAATAATTTAAAAGTATTAAATTTAAAAATAATAATCTAGGAGTGGGCTATAAAAGACACAAGCTAGATGTTTAATTTTTCTGTATAATTGTGGGAGAGCATTTAGATATGTTTTCCAGATTTTTATTTTAATATTTCTCCAATATTTATTTATAGTATTAGATATAAAGAAATTCACTTCATAGTCATTATTAACTAGCTTGGAATTTTAAGGTAACCAAATTGACTATAAATTTAAGCATAAGTCAGTGTTTGTAAAATTACAAGTAATTTTGTAAAACTACTGGTAATCTTTACTTGGAGGCATTGGGAACAATATCATTTTTCTTAAATTGTATTTTATATAGACCATGTAAACCATGGGATTACCAGAGGTGAATTCTAAATTTCTGAGAAAGTTAACAAATACATTTAGATGGAATTACTTGGCAAATTGCCAGATTATGCAGGAGACCATATAGCAGAAAAGCAACAGCTAAGAATTTTGCAAAGGCTTGACTGTGAAATAAGATTATTTCCAGCTCCTATACAAATTGAAATTTTGTTGCTCCATCCATCCTCAAGTATTTCTGTCTTGATTGTTTACATTTCATGGGTATTGGAGATTCTAAAGCAAATTAGCTGGGGTTCTACACTCACCTTGTTTACAAAGATTTTTATTTGTGAGAGAATAAATACATAGATTGGTTTTAGTGCTATGCACAAGATGTAAAAGTATAATGGATTTACTCCTACATATAATTTCAACAATATAAACAGTCATCATCACAAAATTATATAAAAGTTATGAAACATAAATTTTAAACAGTGATTCTTCTGTAACCAACTTGTTGTTATCTAATTTTTATCTTTAAAGGATGAAGGCATATTAGGAAATACATGACCCAAAGTTATAGAGATCTGGTCATTTCAAACTCACAACAGTAAGGAGACCTTCCTACAGCAGATCACAGTTTTAGTGATGTTGCTATTGCAGGCACAGAGATTTATAAAACTAAAAAATTCGTGCTCTCTGCTAGGGCAAGACACTTTCCATATGACTTATGTGTATAAGTCATTCCTCAAGTGACTAAGATAAGATAGTGATCTAGAATATTTTAATAGTGGCAACTTTGCAGTTTTCTTTTTGTTCTTTTAGAAAATTTTCTTTCTGTTAATTCAGAAAGTTTTCTCGGGTTTTAGTGAAATGGGAATTCCTCGCCAATGACTGAATAGGATGACAATGTGATCTAAATCCACACACTAGAACAGAAGAAGAGAATGGCTCTGATTAATAAGGACATGAGCAGACTGTTGTTATACATCTGGTAAAAGTCGGGGCTAAATCTAAGCAGAGAGATGGATGCTTTTTCATATTTTAAATTAATTTGTGTTTTATAATTAAATATATGTGGGAAAACTCAGTAAAAAAGTTAGAGTTGCATCTCCTGGGTAGAATACTCAGCAGAAATGAATGATGTACATCACAGCAGTAGCTATGACTGTAGACTTCTAATATGTGAAGAAACTGTTTAAATAAATAAGACATTTTGCTTATGGTAAGAACTGAAATATGAAACAAAGCAGAGGCTACAAGGATCGTTAGGGAGCTGGGGTGTGTCTCTTATGAGTAAACTCTGAGGAAGTTGGGCCTGTCTCACCTTGGGAAGAGACAACTGAGAGTGGACTTCATTAAAGAGTAAGAGAATCTGAAGGGATGTTTCAAGGCTCTTCTCAGTGGTCGCAGGCAATAGAAGAAGAGGCAATGGGCAGAAACTGCATGCACAGGAAGTTCCACCTGAATATGAGTAATAACTTCTTTCTCCACCATTGGAGTTATTCAAGAACCACCTGGGCACAATCTGATGCCATGTGCTCTAGGATAACAGTGCTTGAGCAAGGAGGTTGGACTAGATGACCCACTGTGGTCTCTTCCAGCCCATCAACCCATCCGGTGATTCTGTGGAAGCTTGGGGTTTTTTTTCTGTTATGGACCTAAAAGTAATCATATTCACTGAAAAATATGAATTGAGGTTTCTTTTCATTTTTAACTTAGAGATAAACAGTATTAAGTGTAGATACTGTCTTTAATCATCTTCTTAATGCCATCTTGATTCTAAGATGCACCAGTTCCACTTAAAGTAAGTAACTTCAGACCAAGCAGATTTAACTATAAATTTTAGTATGGCAATTTCTATTCTGGATTTTACTTTATTACCTTTCTGAATTAAATATGAATAAGATATCTGAATACATCCATCTGAACAATAGTACTGGGCAGATTATTTGAAAAACTTTAGGTACCTCTGCAGACAAAGATCCTTTTAAATATTTGGCCTCTCATTTATCTCTCAGAATTTCTAGAGATCCCTTTGGTTTCCTCTTCATTGTAGAAGAGCCAACACCACACCATCAGTGCAAGACAAGCTATTGCTGTATGTGTGACATGAAATTTAAATCTGCCCCTACTTGCCTCATCTTACTTCAGTGCAGGCATAGGCATAAAGCTGACAAGGACTTTTGCATACTGAATTAATTCTTCTGCTGTAGCAGATGGACAGTATAAACACTGTGCTTCCTCCTGAGTTATGATCACACCCTATCCTGCCTTTTTGTTTTCACAATTTCAGAAATGCCATCCATATTCCTTTATATTCTGAAGCTCTTAACACTTACATTCCACTCATCTTAGAGACTGATTTCATTACTATTCATTCCTGATTTCTCCTCTCTGCTCTCCTTCACTTGCTATCTAGGATCCTTTGCTGTGTTTCCTTCATTTCCTTCATCACAATATATTCCTAGTTTGTCAACTAGCATACACCCCAGAGGGAGGGAGGGAAGCCTGCTATCTTCTACTGTTGCAGTGCAAATTCCATATTTTACTATGCAATTCAGCCTTTCCTACCCCTACCCCCCATGTACCTATGTGCTGTGCTTATTTGTTACAGTTTTATACTTTTGTGTTATGTATGGTCTGTTCCGGTGTCCCCCATTTTCCTGAGTTGGGTCTATCCTGGTATCTCCTAAGCCCTACCCCCTTTGTCTCCCACATGTGGCCATCCCATTCCCCTATTCCAGACCCTTCCCTGTCCATCATTGTCCGGGTCCAATCCTGTCCCAGGTTACCCAGGGGGTACCTCCCTTTGCCCCGCCCAGGTCCCATCCTGTGATAGGTTGGTGTCCTGTGTCTCCCCTCCCCCTATGATGCCAGGATAAAAACCCCCCCTCACAGGAAGTGAGGTTGAGAGAAGCATCCCACAGCGCCTTCATTAAAATCATGTTCTGTTATGCTCGTGGCTTTGTGGAACTTTCTCGGATGCTTCCTCCTTCCCTCCATCTCGCCACACGTGCTTAATGCCGGCATGAACCCCGTGGAAAGGCACGGCGTGACCCTGACGCTGCTGGCCTTAGCTCCATTCGGGACTGAGCTCTCGCAGCCTCTCCTGAAGCGGCCCATCCATGTCGCACTGCGTGACTGGGTGAGAGAAAAGACCGACCGCAAAAGCTAGCCGGGCAAACCGCAGTGCGTTATTCTACCACCATTTTCTTTGCTCTGTGTGTGTCTTTGAATGTATTCTAAATTTGATCAGTGTTTCCATCTTTTGATGTTGTCATTTTAATTTTTGAAACACACAGATAAACTTCATGTATAGCGTATGCCTTCATAACACTGTTGAATATCATGTATTTCACATGCCTTCTTCAGAGGCAGAAAGTCTTGTTCTTGCCACCTCTATTGCCTATGTCATCTTGATAACACACATCTTTACCTATTAGCTTTATTTTTCATCACAGATAAAGGTATAACAAAACTTATTTGTTTCGCAGCCCTTATTGCTATCTAGGCAGCATTTTTAAGTCATCTAGCTTTCAGCCATGTCCTCTCAGTTAGGTTTGCGATTAGTTTTGTGCTTAACTTGATCTTAGGGTCAAAAGTGGGGATCTTTCCACAAATTCTCGTTTAGAAAGCCTCCATCTCAACCATAGTGTAGTTACTTCAGAGTCTAATCTGCATTTAACCAAAGATATTAGTCAAGCACTATACAAACCCATGTATTTGCTCTAAAGCAACAAGAAGCTACTCATTTTTCCTTATCACCAACAAATTCCCTACATGTTGTAATTTTGGAAGATGTCCCATATCTGCTTAGTTTAATTTTCTCTTCATGATTCATGCAGAATCTGTGCCATAGAAAATTTGTGTGAAGACCTTCTTCTGCACAGTAAGTTCTTCTGGGCAGGGGAAATTATTCTACAGGGCTTACATTAGGACACCAAATGAATTTTTCAGCATAAAAATTACTTAAAATACATATCTTGAAATAAATTACCCAAGCAGCGCTATTATTCTAAACCTTTCCCATCCTTTGAACTGCCAGTTCCCATATTAAAAGGATAGCAAATAAGAACTTTGCCTGTGTGTGTTGCAAGGGACTAAATCACAAACTGGGTGGGTGGGAGGGGAGGGGAAGGAAGGAAGCAGCCCGTATTATATATTATATCTATAATATATGAAGCATCTATTTGAAGTTTTGAGTTCAGGTTTTCTCTACAAGGTTATCAGTCATAAATAAGTTTTTTGTGTGATCTTCAAAACATCCACTGATTTTTATGTATTGGAATGTTGGTGTGGTGACATGCAAGGACACACATAGACACACTTTTAGAGAGAAGGCTAAAAATTATATATTAAAACATCTGACTCCATATTTATAGTATTTCTACACAGACCAGGATTGGAGGAGAAGGCTGACACCTCTCCCATCCCATTGGTCAAGACAACTGCCCATCAGTTGTTTTTTCACTTTAGGAGTAAGTATGTAAACAACCTGGTCGTAACATAAACATGTTCTAATTATAACACCTGTGTGTGAGAAAGAACTATGAACTGTGAAAAACATCGAGTTAGTGCATCAGAAAAAGCTTGAAAAATCAGGGCGAAAGTGTGGTGTGTTATTAATGATTCACTTCTTATTTGTATTCTTTAATATTCGTGGCAACATTTGTTTCCATAGTTCTTATACACGTTAGCAGATCCTAGACCACAGGGATTCAGAAAGTGAAATAGAAAGTGACATGTCATATGCATCTATCTTTTGCCTTCTTTATCGGACATCATTGAAGAAGTTAATACAGTGAATGATTCATGCTTTTAGCATTGATTGAGTGCTTTTTTATTGATGCTTTACATGCATGCAGATCTTCATTAGAACAAGCTAAGTAAGAAAATAGTGCATTAGAATAAGAATGCATTAGAAGCCTGCAGGCTTCCAATAAATGATTTAAGATGAATAAACAGAAATAATGCTCGCCAGACTCTTAATTGAGGCTTTAGTTTTCCTTTCATAGGACAGCTGCATATTTGCACTGTCTAATTGGAGGAAGGGAAAGCAGGGGGATATAGAAATACTGAACACAGTAACATATGTAAGATATTAGTCAAGAGAGTCACAACTTCACCAGAAGGAGTGAATGAAGTATTATTTCAGAGCATGATGGCTTTACTGTTGGGATCATGAGTGTCACCCCAATTTGAAAAAAACAGCTTGATATGGCAATACTGTGAATACTGCTCAAGGTACAACTTCAGTTGGGAATGTTTTCAGGCTTCATGTGTCCAAGCTGAAGGCAGATTCTGCAGCTGATACTAGTCTGCCCATTTGCCATCACCCTGAGAGATTTCATACATAGGTGTGACCAAAACAATGCATACTGAAGACAGAAAGATGCACTTGACTGATTTAGCTGCAACTCACTAGGCAGTTTTGAGCTTATGCAAAATCAGGACTGTGGTAAGTACAACAATACTTGCTTTGAAATGTAGAACAGATAAAACTTAGCTGTCAATTTAGTGGGGCATGTGCACAATTAATAGATAAAAGTAATTGCTATAAGTTATAAGAAACAAGCATAGCTAGTTCACAAGCCTTACATTGCTGTCTTGCTACAGTATTTCATCAGTGACTGACAGAGGTGGTTTTCATGATAAGCATGACTTGAATCTAAGGCCTTCACAAGAATTTATATTATAACCTTCAACAGGAAGAAGCACACTCCTGAAAATACTTGTCAACAAATCACCTGAATTTCACTTCTGCCATAGCTGCATAACCTTATTAAAGCTAATTGCCAAATCAAAATGTTGGCTATCTGAATATTTGGATCTGGAACAGGAAAAAATGATTCATAGAGAATTCCATTATACTCCTGCTAGATACCAAGCATACATACTCAATTAAATGCACAGAACAGACAATATTATTATGTGTCACTTTAAAGCAATATCCATGGTGAGATAGTCCATTCACCTTCCTAATGGTGATTTTTTGACTGCAATAGAAAAAGAGAATACCATGAAACAAATTACAGAAATCCATTCCTTCTACAAATGGGTTTGGCCAGATAGAAATATTGTCATTTTCTGGATTTCACAATCGTTTTTTTGTTTGTTTTCCAGTCAGAAAATAATCTTACTTATATTATGGACTTGGTATTGGGGGTAAGGGATAATTAATATAATTAATGACATTTTTTTAAACTATTTTAGGCTTAAAAATTTCTGCTTTAAGTGTGCAGCTCTCACAATACATTGCAAGATTTTGATTCTCTTGCTATTTACATCAACTGTTTTTTATTCTGAATAGTGGGAAGATAACTCCCTTTGGAATAACCTATAGTACTATAAAGGATATCAAAAATTCAATTATGAACTCTTCTTGCTTTGACCATTAGTAGTGTTATAATCTTTAAAACAGTTATTATATGCTAAAAATAGTTCAGTTCTGTTTGTTCAAAGTCTAGTTGTAAGCAACTGAAAAACAGCATGTTGGTTTATGAGAAAAGGGCAAAATCTTGATTTCCTTTGTATAGAACTGCTTTCCTCCCAGTGGTGGCTCTAATGCTTTCTAGCCATAGGGCTTATCAACATGTTAGCAGTGGCACTGGGCTTGGTGCTGGCTGTGTGCCAGCTGCCAGGGCTTTGTAAGAAAGGGCAGCAGGGGGGAAAGATTTTAGCAAAGCTTGTGAAGTTCTGCTGAGAGCAAGCCAAATCATCCCCAAGGTAAGAGCTACTCCTGATTTCTGCTGTAATAATACTTGATCCTCTCTGTGTCTCTTATAGTACATTTAAAAAGGAAAAAACCCACAGTTTTTAGCTGAAGCAGAACCACACACTGCTGATGTTTTTTCCTGATTTTTACATATATATGTATGTTTTATGCCTTCAGTGAGAGAATCTTCTATTCACTTCTGGCTGCCATGAACATAACACCTCTTTCCCTTATCTGTATATTGATGAGCTAGCCCACATGGCAAAAATTCCCTTCTGGAACTGGCAGGACACAGTCAAGCAAATATCAGTCAATCTCACTAAACTGTTACTGCAATTAATAGACACAGGCAGCAGATTTGAATTTTAAATCTACAATTCAGCAGGAAACAGAATCCTGCTTTAGAAACTCTCAATTATTTTCTGACCATAATAAAACAATTTCCTGCACAAATTGCATTCCACGTGCCTCCTATAATTTAAATGGATTATTTCTAGAAGACTCTACCCCCCCTTTTCCCTGAGTTCAAGGAAGATATTTTCAGTTCTTTGCAGTCAGGGAAAAAAAAAACAAACAAACAAAAAAACCCCTAAAAAGTTAATTGTNTATATATATATATAAACTATATCTATAGTTTTCTTGTTGCTTTTAACTGTAAATCTTGAACACAATGAGGGAAAAACTGAAAATGCAACCTACTGTCCCCTTCATGGAGTGAGTAGGGAAGGTGAGTACCTTCAAAAGTACTCACCGAAAGACATTGCAGAATGGCTGTTGGACATGTAGGAGTTAAGAATCAAAACTTGGATTAACAGACGTGACTGAAGCATATGTGAAGAAAGGAAAGATGTGCAATAACTTCAGAAGGAGCTTCCTGGGATCTAGGGTCTGATGTTTGATACCTTTAAGGTGCCTGAATTCTATGTATGTGTTTGTGCGTGTGTGTATGTGTATGTTTAGGCTAGAAGTGAACATCCTGTGAAGTAACAGGAGCTCTAAAACAGACATTTTTTCTTTCAGAAGAATTTTGCAGGCTACTCAAATCTCTGGCTCTGTGTAAGCATGAAATAGTAACAGTAAAGGGCGTTTATTTGTAACTGTTGTTTTTCTTTGCTTGAAAGCTACTTGTGGGCTGCACTGGCAACCGTTCTGGATGTTAACCACATTTTATTGTTGTCTAACACGCCATATTAGAGAACATTTCAACTTTGAGAGAAAAACATAACTATAATTCCCTGCTAGTCATGCAGCACAGACTTCTGTGACAGCATAAAACATGGATTCGCTGTAATTGTGGGTTTCTTATGTGGAACCAAAGGGGAAGCACATCACAGTGAAATAGCTTTGCAACTGTAAATATAAATAATGGTTGGAGAACATTGCTCTGCTCTGCCTTTAAGATGTTTCAGCTGAAAAGACTAAATGAAATATATGTAGTAAATGAAGTAAATGATACTAATTTGAAAATAAATTAAAGCCTTTTAAATAATGGTTACAAATATGAAGTAGATTATTGTATTTAAGGGATTAAAGAGAAAAAAATCATGGATTATTTTGCCGTGGCTGATTTTCAGGACTTGCTGGAAAGATTGACCTTATTTTAGAATGCAAAAGAGAGTGACTAAAGTGACTCATTAAATATGAAGCTTCAAAGAAATTTGATTTTTTGGGAGAAAACAAATGTAAGGAAAATGAAAGCCAAGGTACTTTCAGCACATTGAGAGTGAAAAAAAACCAAACCCTACTCCTACATGCACAGGCCACCTGAAACAGAAATTTCTAAAAGTGGTAACAAAAAAAAGAAAAAATCATATGACTAATATTATCCATTAACCCTGCTTTTATATTCTGTGAAATTTAAAAAAAAAAAAAAACGTAGGGAGATGAATTCTTTGTAGGCAGGACAGCAAAAATGTCTCTACCCTGGTAAGATACCTGTTTCAATTTAAGGATATTTTCTCTTATCCCTCTGTCATTGGTGTCTACGAAGAGCCTGACTGGAGGCTCAATAACCTCCTTGTAAGACTTCCTGCTCGATGGCAGGACTGACAGCCCCCCTGCCTTTCTCCCACACCCAGAGCTCTGCAGACACTCTTGGTGTGTTGGGCTACCCTTGCAGCGTTGTTGGTGCCCATAGGGAAGAGTAACAAGGGTTAACCATCTGTGAGCTGGACAAGCCTGCTGGTCCCTGAACAGAATCCCAGATCTTGCTCCGACAGACAGCCAAGCTGACAGACAAGCCTCTGAGGACATCAGGTTGGATTGATGTAAGGCCTCAATGATCCTTTTGAAACGATTTAATATCATTTTTTGCAACTTGAGTTAGATGCCAGGGAGAAACACTGACAAGATATTCTAAAGAGGGCAAACAAATGAAAACTTCACTATCAAACTTCATAAAATCTGGGAACTTTTTAATGTTAGCGCAACATTAAATCAACATAAAGCATTTCAAAAAGCATTAATTAAACAAACTCTAAGCCCATTCCACTTAGCATACTCCAACCCATCTGACTTTGTGTTACTCAAACTTTGAGAAGAAAGACTTAGAAGAAAGAGAGAAGAGATATAGAAAAGAAAAAATATAGCTACCACTTCTGATTCCAGTGGTGTTCACCAGAGAGAAATTCCAAGAGGACATAGGGTCAAGACCTGTGTGTGCTTTGTGCTCTGGCTTACATATCCATTAGCTTTCCTGGGCCCTTTCCCCATGTGGGACTTCTGGTCATTTGGCCACTCAGGATCTGGGTTAGAGGCTCCAGGGTCAAGGTGTGAAGCATTCCAGGGTCTGGCCCCACTGCNGGTCAGGGTGTGGAGCATGGCCTCCCACATTCCAGGGTCTGGCCCCACTGCAGGGCTGGGATAGAGCCCCTGGAGGTGTGGAGCAAGGCACCACCTTGCTAGGGCAGGACCTGACCTGCTCCTTTCCTCACACACGAGCCTGAAAAATTTCAAGCCAGCAGTCTCCTCCAGTCTCACACAGCTAATGTTTTGGNTGAGCCTGGAAGATTTCAAGCCAGCAATCTCCTCCAGTCTCACACAGCTAATGTTTTGGTGCCTCTGCACCTCACAGATAAGAGTCTTCAGTAATGGTCTCACTTGTCTTTGCCCCATTCTGCACATACCAGCTCTGGACTGAGCTGGGGTGGGGGGAGTGGGTGTCCTGAAGAACCTTGTTTACCTTCAGTGATGCCCTGAGAAAGCTGCATGTCTGCTGATCTATCACAAGTTTCCAGACTCTTCTGTCTCAACAGCCCACCCATCCCTACCTGCAGGGACCTCTGGCCATGCCTACTCCCTTTCTATGTCTGGCTCAGCTTCTTCTCATTTATACAAAATCTGCCTGATGGTGGCAGCTGCCTCGTCCAGCCCTACAACTCCTTCACCAGGCAACATAGAGCTGCTGCCAGAGCACACAGAGACCTCACCACAAGCAGCAGTGAGGAGGGGGAGGGAGCTGTGCATGGCATGGCAGCCGACAGCACAGCCATCGGTGTGGCCATTGGAGGGACAGGGCACTGGGTCCTGCCAGCCAGGCTCACAGCAGGTGATAGCAGGGCTGGATGCCCAGTGTGGCAGACCACGAGCACACCCTGGCTGAGCAAGCCATGGCAGTTTGTATGGAGGAAGCTGACAAGCTGTCCCGGGGAAGCACTGCTCCGTGCATGCTGTTTGTGTAAGCCTCTGACAGGGACAGCTACTGGAAGTCAGCTGTTGGGCTCCAGGGGTCTGCCAACAGCCCTGTGAAACAGTCCTTGATCTGACTTCCTTATTTTCCTTTTCTACATTTTTTTCTTTTGGCATTATCCAGTTTCAATTAAACATAAGTGTTTTTAATGGCTACAAATACTCTGAAGAAATGTGTTCAATCTTAATAAAAAATGAATAAAAATTTCAGGGAAAGATATAATTGTTCTGATTTTTCATGACAGATCCTTTCCATTGGCAACAATGTCCTCTATTTGAATGTTGTAAGATAGTTCTAATTAAAAGAATAACAAAAGATGTGAAATATATGTCCATGAAAAAGAGAAGACCAATAGCTTTAGAACAGGAGGATTTTGTTCCCAGTGTAACATAACAAAAAGAATAGAAGAAGAAAGAAGAGCATTATTATAATCCTCTTTGTGCCTGAGTCCATGCAAACTGCAGGGGGTACATTAGACATAGAAATACATGGAGACAGAAACTCAACCAGCAGGAATGCATGCTCGTGGACATATTAAAAGTTTTTATTATCTCTCTACCTGCCTTTAAAAACCAAGACTTACAATTGTGTAGCTCTCAAAAATTTTTAAATTTGCAGGCCTTCATTCTGAAGCTGATGCAACTGGTACTCTTTGGAGTAGAGAAAACCAGTAGGGAGGGACAAGAGCTAATGAAGCTTACCTGTCAGCTGGGTTTCAGATCTGCCTGTGTATCTCCTTACTATTACAGCTGAACTAAAACAGCTGAACACTCAGACATTAATATGAAGTCTAGTAAACACAAAGCCATGGAGAGATGGATGTTGGCAGGGGAGGAAGCTAAAGCTGAGAGGATTTTATAGGCCAAAGGGCTTGTCTGTTTCTTAGGAAAGCAAGTGTTAGGCATTCTTTGGGAAAGATAAGATGCAGTTTCAATTTGGTTTTTTTTTTGTTTTTTGTTTTGTTTTGTTTTTTTGGTTTTTTGGTTTTTGTTCTAAAGGCTTGGGGAATGAGTCCTCTCCGTTAGGACAAAAAGCAATCTAGGAAGCCAACTCCAGAGGTCAAGTGAAAAAACTGCATCTAAGTACAGTAGGAGGATTATAAGCAAAGCTTATGTTCTACAAAAAGAAATTGTGTACTGTTATGAACAATGTGAGAATCTTAATAGGTAAAACCACAGGAGTGATTTATGTTAATAGCTGTTGTAGAAAATTATGTAACATATTTGTTATTGAAGTAGCATGTTTTTATGGGTTTTACAGAAACCTGGAGCCTGCTAAATATTCTTCAGTGCTTTCTCTCATTAACTCTTTCCATATTTGTTGACCCAGAGCAATTGCAGCAATTTTACTGCAGATGATTTGTTTAAAAAGCTTTCTATTTAGCAGCAAGAATGTATTTCCCAGAAGAGGCCAAACTGGCCTCAAACCTGTGGACTAGCGGAGTGTATTGTCTTGCAAGGCATTATCACTTGTTGTCTTATGAAGATAAAAAGAAATGGATGTTTGTTAGAACAAAGTAACAAGTTTTGTCTGCAGTGCTCTGTTCTTTTGCTACAATTACATATAGAAAGCTAAATGTAGAAACCACTAGCTTGTGCTTGTTTTGTCTTCCTTGAATTTTAGTAGATCGTTCAGTCAGCCTCAGTTATCAGAGTATAATTACAGTTTCAGGAATCATGAATAAACTGTTCCCACACCTACCATTTTTTGGGGTTTTTTCTCCTCATGATTACAGATTTTACTCTCCTGTGAGATCTAGGGTCTCAAATGCCTTCTGTTAGCAAATCTCTGAAGAGCTGACATAGTTTTGACCTGTTCTCACATGTCAGCTTTATTATACGCTGAATAATGTGGGAAAGAAAAGCAACCCAACAATAAAAACAACCCACATCCAAAATATTGGGAAGGTAGCAGAAGGATTTAGGACAGCAGGAACGGGATATTGTGTGCAGCTTTCCTGTCTTTTAGCCAAGCTGATCTCCTAAATGGATCAAGAAAAAGATATGGTTAGATACCAGACTTTCAGGAGTGTGGGGATAACTGAATTGTTCCTTGGGATAAGCAAAACCTATTCAGGGGCAATACAGGGCAAACAGAAGGAAAGAAAGATTTAGAGCTCAGTGGCTAGCTCAGGAAGGAAAACAAACAAGGGTTAGGGATTGGCAATAATTCTCTAAAGCCTTTTCTTTGAGAAATTGTTCTGTCTATAAAATGTAAAAAGCTTTCTGTGCAATTTTTTTTAATTAAATTTTCTGAAATTTACACCAACAGACTTATAGTTCAAAAAAGAGTTTTTAAGGACTAAATACATTTAAAACTGTAAAATCTCTTTTATTGCAGCACTGGTTATTGATTGCTATTGTTTGAAATTTTTGGTCTATTTTACTGCATGTTGTATGTATGCATATATTGATGATTCTTATATAGTACGGAGGATTTCTTAAGACCTTTGCTTGAGATTTGACCACAGTGACTCTGACTTTGTAAATAGGTTTATGCAACATTGTGAGAGGATAAAATTCAGCATACTCTTACAATGATACACAAAAGTTCAACATCAACAGTTTTTGTTCTATCCCAGTGTCATTTTTGTACAGAATTTAAGCATACATAATGAGGTATTTGCTATTGGAGTTGTTGTCACAACAGATTAAAATTTTACCTATTTTGAAAAATAAAAAGAGATCTGTGAACTTCAAGGTATTCTAAACCCCTGTAGAGATGATTGAGTGAAATTTGATCAAAATGAAATTGAATTATTCACTTATGTGTTGCATATTGTACACAGGTTCATATTGTTGGACCAACATTTTTCATGAGATGGGTGAATTGTTAATATTTCTTTACGTTTGTATCAGTCTCATGAAGCTGATCAAACAAATAATTGTTTGCTGTGAGACTAAAGTGTATACCTGCTTCTACAGAAATCAAAGTACTTAACTCATTATGTTACAAATATGAAAGAGAACCCATATTTTAAGTCTTTATGAGCAGACAAATGTAGTGATCTCAGTTTAAATAGCAGCAAGTGAAAAAAAAACCCCAAAGTGCAAGACTGCAGCTGTGTATGAATAGTTATCTATGTGCATGTCTCTTCCCCTTTAAGAACACAATAAGTGAAAGAGAAAGAAGAGGGGGAAATCATGGAAAATGAGCAATAAATGGAGAGGAGAGAAAAGGGAGGGAACGAGAAACAAAGAAAAGGGAGAATAAGGCAGGAGAAGGAAGGAAGGAAGGAAGGAAGGAAGGAAGGAAGGGAAGGGAA
>VYXF01007125.1:652335-672256 GCA_013397295.1 Polioptila caerulea
AGGGAAGGGAAGGGAAGGGAAGGGAAGGGAAGGGAAGGGAAGGGAAGGGGAAGGGAGTGAGGAAAGATGAGAAGAAAGAAGGGGACAGGAAGAAATAAAAAATACAAAGAAGCCCCTTTGGAGTGCAGTCATACGTTATCTGATGGGCTTGAAGCCATGTACTCACATGCCTTTTCTATTTAAATAAGTGTTGCATCTGCCCTTACCTGGTATTACAAAGGTGTTGAATGTTAAGACATTTATAGATAAATCAGAGAAGCTGGATTTTAGACCCAAGGGAAAGTTTCAGCTTTCACCCTAACACAAAATAGTTGATATATTATTAAGATGCCAACTTCATAACTAGGTTATAGAAGACCTTTTTTCCTTTGCATACTGTGTAGTTTCTGTAAAGACTTCAAACCCATTCATTCTTGCATCCAGGTTTGATGAAAACACTTACCTTTGACAAAAATGTTGAGCCAAAGCTGCTAGATATGTACCAAGTCTTTCCTCTTTGTAGCCTAGTCTTTCAGGGATTGATCTGTATGCTTGCTTAATATAATTTGAGCAAAACTTTTATGTCTAGTTTTATAAACTCTCGGTGTTAACCTTTGAAAGAAGAAAACTAATGTCATTTTTCAGAATCATATCTGAATCCTTGAAAGATGTAAAAAATTATCCTATATCTTTGTTAACACTATCAGAATAAGAAAGCAGTGTGCTAAAAAAGAAAATATCTTTATATCATTATATGTCTCAAAATTCTATTCACAGATTTTAGTTATGCTCGGTACTATGGTGATTCTTACCTGGAATTTCAAGGTTTACATTTGAACGTGCAAAATTTCATCCAACTGGAATTTAAGACCTATAATCCTCATGGACTTCTCCTAAATATTGAACAGAGACCAGAAACAATACAATATTTTTTAATTCGGCTTGTCATCAATAATGGTACTTTGCAGGTAAGGCATCAAAATCTCCCACTGAAAGGAAAATAAATAAAAGTTAGAATCTGTAAAAATTTCAGTATTTTCTCTTTTCTTACTGTAGAAGATAGTAAATAGAGCTACAGAAATTCTTGACATCTTCAGTATTTTAAGGAAAATCGTTGTCGAACTATACCTGTCTGTTATGTCCAATTCTTGGCTTATATGATTAATATGACTCACAAGATTACACATTAAAACACAAGTTCAAAAATTGTAGGTTTTGTCTTTACATGTGGTACAAACTAATTTATTGTATTTTATACCTAAACTAACTGAATTTCCTCATTTAGAACTTCATTAAAATTGTCATGAGGAAGGCATATGACTTAGGCATAGGAATTGAATTTTCATAGGAAAATTTACCACGGAGTGTATCATTTTTACCATGTATCTCTAAGTAGAAACTTTCCACTTCATCTTATTTAAATCACAGTTCCACAAGATCAGGGAAAAAAAAAAAAACATTTGTTTGGCTTTTATGGACAGACTAACTAGGAATATATTTGTTTATAAACTTTAAAGAGTAAAGTGTGNTCTCTAAGTAGAAACTTTCCACTTCATCTTATTTAAATCACAGTTCCACAAGATCAGGGAAAAAAAAAAAACATTTGTTTGGCTTTTATGGACAGACTAACTAGGAATATATTTGTTTATAAACTTTAAAGAGTAAAGTGTGTATCATAGTATACCTTTACCTTCCACAAATTATTCCATCTTTTCTGAGGAAGAAATAAAGCTAGAGCTTTATGAAGAGATAGGCAAATGCTAAAGAGGCTATAAAAAGATATTAAAAGAAAAGTTACTTTTCTCACAACTAATCTCTCATTTTCCTGCTAAAAGTTTCCCTGAGTACCTGTAATTATATTCTTTTGTAAGAACTGTGAAATGTCTGTTAGAAACAGCATTTTTGTATTATATTTGCCTTCATGTTTAAAGACCATGACCATATTAAATAGATATATAAACTGAAGATAAACAGAAAAGAAGGGAATTACCTTTTACTTTATTTCTGTTATACTGTGATTTTTTGTCTTTTATTATACTGTGACTATTTTGTCCAGAAAAAAAAAAAAGAGATTAGTCATGGGCAGGAAGTTATCCAAGGTTTAGCAAGTGTTGATGGCTTTAAGTTCATCCTACTTCTATTCATGGTAAAGTAATGATGCAGAAAAATATTTTTCTAACATATCATAAGGACCATAAAATATGAAAGTACTTTAATTGACACAAATCTATTCAGAGATCCCAGTGTGCCATGTTAAAACTAATTGAATTCACTTAATCATTCACAAAGCTGGTCAATTAAATGTAGATTTAAAGCCCAATGAACAAATGGTTCTAAGCTCACAATCAAGCTACAATTACAAGTAGACAAACCATGAAATCAAGTGCTTGTTCACATTAGTATAGGAAATTAAATGGTGCTCCAAAATGCTCAAGCCTGCATGCTACATTACGTGTTTGGAAGTGTAAGGAAGCCATAAAATGGTAAGTAAAATTCACCCATGACCAGCGTTAATTTCCAATGAGTTGCAGATGGTCGACTTCTTTCAAATCAGACCCATCAAATCTGATTGTACAATACACAAAAATTAAAGCATTTACATGCAGGTTAGGAAGCATTTATGTATACTTGTATATTCCTGGTACAATAGGCTTCCTTACCCAGAACTCTTAATGAAACATTAATTTTCCTTGATACACATGGCATCCTTCTGTTTTTTTTTTAAACAATCTATTATTTTAAAATACAAGTTTCTATGTCTGAAATGGTTTAACTATTATAAATAATGTATTTAAAACCTTCTTCCACACTGTAGTACCAGTATTTATGTGACGAAGCAGCAGAAGTCAAAAAAATCACTACCGCTGCTAGAGTGGACGATGGACACTTGTATAATGTGCAAATTAGGTAAGTTTACTGTTTTTTGGTTTTGTCATTGTTTCAAAGATCATATAGATTGGACAGTTAGTAAATTCTACAGATATTATGTCGCATTAACTGTGATACTTGCAGATGTACAATAAAATGTTATGGCAGTCTGGGCCACAGCATATCCTTGGAAAGAATGATTATAACTACAGTTGGACAGTGCTCATCACATCCCTGATGTGCTTAGTGGAAATAAATTTATTCTCACTGAAATAATTTACTCTAGCAAACATAAACATTCAGTCTGAGAAGATGCTGCTCAGTAGCTCAAAGCTACTCAGTTCAGGAAATTGTTGAATTTACAACAATGAGAACATGACTTATAGAAAAATCTTGGAAAATAGATAGGCAGAAGCAGCACCATGACTTTCATTACTGTCACTGACTTACAACTCGTAATAGGACATATTATTCCTGTAAAAGTAACAATACTTGCAACTGAAGGAAAAAAAAAATGAAAAGAAAATGAGGTAGGAGAATGAGGTAGGTAGTAGGCTTTCCATGTTTTTTGTACATAGATATATCTAATGACCAAATATCCTTGCTCATAGAATCCACAGCCTTGGAAGTGAAAGCTTTGAGTTCACTTTATAGGGAAGTTAGGCACCCAGCACATTCTCTGAGTATCTAGTTCCTATTAAGTAGCTTCAAATAGGTCCAGTCATCTTGTCCAGCAAGAGGAAAGCAAGCTAGCTTCTGCTTGTCTCTCCGGAGTAAGTTAGTCCTCAAAAAGTTTGTGGAGGAGTGCAGAAGGAACAGAACTCTTTTACTGAAATAGGCCTTTTATAGCTGTATCTGTCCAAATATTGTTAAAGGAGGAACTTTTGCAGGGCAACACTGTGCCCCATTCCTTCCATGGGAAATGTAGTGGAGTGTGTATCTATTATACTGTACCTTGCTGCCTCAGATGTGGCAGTGAGTACTCGGTGAGGAGAATCAAAGTTTGTTACTGCGTTTCAGTTACCATCGCTGTCATAATTTTTTTTTCCAGCAAGTTAAACTATATCCATGGTCTGGAGCTCTCAGTAACATGCACAAATTAATGCAAGGAGCAAATCCAGTTATCTACTGCAGTTATGCTTATTGCCCAAAAAGGAACACCAGAAACCAAGCCATGCTAATGGAAGCTAAAAGCAAGTGTAAGCTCCTCTGCAACCAGGAAGAAATAGAACACAGTATATATCTGACACTGATAAAAGTAAGATTCTCTAAAATCTAATAATATAGGGAGTTCTGTTTATTTTCTGGTTACAACTCCCTATCCATATCAAAATAGAGAAAGTAAATTGAAAAATAGTTTCTAGAGAAGAGATATAAAGATGATAAAATCATTAAGCAGCTTCTATATGAATTGAGACTAAATACTCAAGTTCTCT
Source organism: Polioptila caerulea (assembly GCA_013397295.1). NCBI lineage: Eukaryota > Metazoa > Chordata > Aves > Passeriformes > Certhiidae > Polioptila > Polioptila caerulea. The sequence continues at coordinate 656,619 of VYXF01007125.1, forward strand.
GCAAGACCATTAAAGACAACTAAGAGGGGATCCCAAAGAAGACAAATCCCAAGACACAGAAAGGGCGTAGAGAGGGAAACATAAAATTTCTAATTACTTAGATAGTTTAAATCCATTAGACTTCAATTGTTATTCCTTTGTTGTTCATTTTAAGATTTAAGATCCTGAAGTTTGCAAAAGTATGAATACCTGAACCCTGAGTAATGTGGAAATCTTTACAAAAACAGCCTTTCCCCTGGCACTGAAACATTCAGACTGCCATGTCATTGTGATCCCTCAGAGATCCACTAATTTCCATTATGTGAATACACTTATTCTATGCATTTCCCCCCTACTCCATCAAGCAGAAAGTAACTTGAGTCTCTAAATCAGTGGCAATAGCCCATGACAAAAGAAAATCATACTAATCTCTATATTTTGCTTTTCCTTTTGAGCCTAAAAAGAAAGAAACTCACTTTCATTTGCAGGAAATTATTTCAGGACAGCTCAGGAAATGGGCCAAATTTATTTTTCCTGCTGAAAAAGAAGGCATGCATACCATTTATGGGATTCAGGCATTGCAAAGCAATTAATAATTAATCATTCTACTCACTTTAGAAGAAATAGTTCTGGACATTGTTTTAAGATGACATTCTGCAGATGACACCAAGTTGTGTGGGTGTGTTGGTTCACTGGAGGATAAGAAAGCTCTGCAGAGGGATCTGGGCAGACTAAATCAATGGGTCAAGGCCAGTTGTGTGAGACTTATGAGAAGTGGCTGAGGGAACTGGGGCTGTTTAGCTGGTAGAAAAAGAGGCTGGAGGGAGACCTTAAAACNCCTTCTTCCACACTGTAGTACCAGTATTTATGTGACGAAGCAGCAGAAGTCAAAAAAATCACTACCGCTGCTAGAGTGGACGATGGACACTTGTATAATGTGCAAATTAGGTAAGTTTACTGTTTTTTGGTTTTGTCATTGTTTCAAAGATCATATAGATTGGACAGTTAGTAAATTCTACAGATATTATGTCGCATTAACTGTGATACTTGCAGATGTACAATAAAATGTTATGGCAGTCTGGGCCACAGCATATCCTTGGAAAGAATGATTATAACTACAGTTGGACAGTGCTCATCACATCCCTGATGTGCTTAGTGGAAATAAATTTATTCTCACTGAAATAATTTACTCTAGCAAACATAAACATTCAGTCTGAGAAGATGCTGCTCAGTAGCTCAAAGCTACTCAGTTCAGGAAATTGTTGAATTTACAACAATGAGAACATGACTTATAGAAAAATCTTGGAAAATAGATAGGCAGAAGCAGCACCATGACTTTCATTACTGTCACTGACTTGCAACTCATAATAGGACATATTATTCCTGTAAAAGTAACAATACTTGCAACTGAAGGAAAAAAAAAATGAAAAGAAAATGAGGTAGGAGAATGAGGTAGGTAGTAGGCTTTCCATGTTTTTTGTACATAGATATATCTAATGACCAAATATCCTTGCTCATAGAATCCACAGCCTTGGAAGTGAAAGCTTTGAGTTCACTTTATAGGGAAGTTAGGCACCCAGCACATTCTCTGAGTATCTAGTTCTTATTAAGTAGCTTCAAATAGGTCCAGTCATCTTGTCCAGCAAGAGGAAAGCAAGCTAGCTTCTGCTTGTCTCTCCGGAGTAAGTTAGTCCTCAAAAAGTTTGTGGAGGAGTGCAGAAGGAACAGAACTCTTTTACTGAAATAGGCCTTTTATAGCTGTATCTGTCCAAATATTGTTAAAGGAGGAACTTTTGCAGGGCAACACTGTGCCCCATTCCTTCCATGGGAAATGTAGTGGAGTGTGTATCTATTATACTGTACCTTGCTGCCTCAGATGTGGCAGTGAGTACTCGGTGAGGAGAATCAAAGTTTGTTACTGGATTTCAGTTACCATCGCTGTCATAATTTTTTTTTCCAGCAAGTTAAACTATATCCATGGTCTGGAGCTCTCAGTAACATGCACAAATTAATGCAAGGAGCAAATCCAGTTATCTACTGCAGTTATGCTTATTGCCCAAAAAGGAACACCAGAAACCAAGCCATGCTAATGGAAGCTAAAAGCAAGTGTAAGCTCCTCTGCAACCAGGAAGAAATAGAACACAGTATATATCTGACACTGATAAAAGTAAGATTCTCTAAAATCTAATAATATAGGGAGTTCTGTTTATTTTCTGGTTACAACTCCCTATCCATATCAAAATAGAGAAAGTAAATTGAAAAATAGTTTCTAGAGAAGAGATATAAAGATGATAAAATCATTAAGCAGCTTCTATATGAATTGAGACTAAATACTCAAGTTCTCTGCAAGACCATTAAAGACAACTAAGAGGGGATCCCAAAGAAGACAAATCCCAAGACACAGAAAGGGCGTAGAGAGGGAAACATAAAATTTCTAATTACTTAGATAGTTTAAATCCATTAGACTTCAATTGTTATTCCTTTGTTGTTCATTTTAAGATTTAAGATCCTGAAGTTTGCAAAAGTATGAATACCTGAACCCTGAGTAATGTGGAAATCTTTACAAAAACAGCCTTTCCCCTGGCACTGAAACATTCAGACTGCCATGTCATTGTGATCCCTCAGAGATCCACTAATTTCCATTATGTGAATACACTTATTCTATGCATTTCCCCCCTACTCCATCAAGCAGAAAGTAACTTGAGTCTCTAAATCAGTGGCAATAGCCCATGACAAAAGAAAATCATACTAATCTCTATATTTTGCTTTTCCTTTTGAGCCTAAAAAGAAAGAAACTCACTTTCATTTGCAGGAAATTATTTCAGGACAGCTCAGGAAATGGGCCAAATTTATTTTTCCTGCTGAAAAAGAAGGCATGCATACCATTTATGGGATTCAGGCATTGCAAAGCAATTAATAATTAATCATTCTACTCACTTTAGAAGAAATAGTTCTGGACATTGTTTTAAGATGACATTCTGCAGATGACACCAAGTTGTGTGGGTGTGTTGGTTCACTGGAGGATAAGAAAGCTCTGCAGAGGGATCTGGGCAGACTAAATCAATGGGTCAAGGCCAGTTGTGTGAGACTTATGAGAAGTGGCTGAGGGAACTGGGGCTGTTTAGCTGGTAGAAAAAGAGGCTGGAGGGAGACCTTAAAACTCCCTACAACTCCCTGAAAGGAGGCTATAGCGAGGTGGGAGTCAGTCTCTTCCCCCAGCTAACAAGACCTCAGACAAGAGGAAATGACCTCAAGCTGCACCAGGGGATGTTGAGGCTGGATAATTGGGAAAAAAATCTTCACAGAAAGGGTTGTAAAACACTGAAAGAGGCTGCACAGGGTAGTGGCTGAGTCACCATCACTGGAGATATTTAAAAACCCCATAGAGACATGGCAGTTAGGGCTGTGGTTTAGTGTTGGACTTGGCAGTGCTTGTTTAACAGTTGATCTTGATGGTCTTACAGATCTTTTCCAATGTAAATAATTCTGTGATTCTATGATTCTAAGATTCATAATCTTAGTGATGTAGGTGTCAGAAAGATTTGGAGTTGCTTTCACTGTCATCTCATGCATCTTCACATGAGCTTGAGTTAATTATAAAGTATATATCCTGTGTAAATATATGCTTTACATTTTTTTCCTTTATTGACAATTAAATATGTATTGTTGACAGTTAAGTTTGATAGAGTCAGTCTTGAAAAATGTGTTAATTGTTTTATAAAGCTACCATTTCATTTAATTAACTGCAGTGTAATACAACATAATAAAACATAAAATAACTTTGGTGAAAAATTGCTGTAACTTATTCAGCAAATTTCTAGAGGCTTGCAAACATTTAATCTTCTCAGAACTGATTTTTAGTGAGATAAATAAGTTAAGTTTTTTACAATGGTATCTGGGAAACCAGTGAAGTTAAATGGGAATGTAGGAGATACTGCATATTGTAACATAGTGGATATGCACATGGGATTTCCTTTGTTGTGCATATGTTAAGCATTATGAACAGACATTGTGGGTAATAACATTTAAAAATTATATTTCTTAAAAGAAAATGCTAATTTTTATTATTTAATGCAATCCTAATTGTTTGGAGCACTTTTGATGCAGTCTTGTGATGGAAAGGATTTTGTCTTTTCAGTTCAGGAAAAGCAATGCATTTCAGCTGCAGAAGATAAGCCATCTTTAAAGAGCAATACTTCCTCTACAATATCATATTAAATGAAAGTTGACTTAAAAGTAGTGAGTGCTGTTTAATACAAGTTTAAGTACAGTGAAAACTAGATAGTGATAGTATCTTCCTTTTCTCCTTACAGGAGAATATATTTACTGCTTCCTTTATCCCACAGAAATAATTCCTTGTGTGAATTAAAGAAATGCCACACCATCTAATGTTTGCACATAAATGGGCATATTTATTGTCAGACAATGTCCTTTATCCAGTTCTCATGGTTCACCACAATATTCATGCTGAAAGAAAAATAGCAACATTGCTGAAGTAGATTTTTCATGATGATGGAATATTGTGACTACAAAAACTGTGATAATTTAATAAATTTTGGTACAATGTAAGGACTGCATTTGTTTCAAAATCTGGGCTATCTTGGATAATTTGGGTTAGGCTATAACTTTTTGCATCAGATTAGTCAGATTTGTGTCATTGGCTGCTAAAACCAACATATTGCCAAGTTTTGTCTCAGAGCAGTGCCTGAGAGTTCCATTTCATGTGTAAACTACTGTAGTTGTGTACTAATTCTGTTAATGAATCTTCATTCACAGCTGTGTCGCTCACATTTCTGACTATTGTTCTGGTTTTCTTAAGAGTGTTACCAGAGAAGTGAGTGAGCTACATTGAAAAATGGATATGGGCAATGCAGGATGTTTTGAAGGCAAGGAAATGTTATACTCAAGCTCTGGAAGCTTTAGATGTTTAGTTTTGTAGTGAAGATACAGCTTTCTCACTGGTAATGCAGGGGATGTTCGACCACTATTTTCTCATTCCAGCCTTTATAAAACTGCTTCCGTTAAATGCTTTAAGGTTTTTCTTCTTCAATTTTTATTGAAGAAGAATTGTTATCAACAAGTTGATAAAATAATATGTATTGCAGAAAAAAATCAAACTGCAGCAGCAATATTAGAAATTTGCCTTTTCTTGGCCCATTCCAGTACTGATAAAAATAGCTTCTTCAATTATATGAAAAGAATTTTTATTTTAATTTTAGTCTCAGATCATAATTGTCAATTGTTTTAGCAAATTTGTCCACTTATAAATTGATAATGCAGTAGATGCCATGAATAAAAATTCATTTTTTAATATGAGTCTATCCACTTTGAAATATTTTTAATTGTCTGAGATCATTAGGATTAAAATCTGGTGTAGGTGCTCCATCAGAAACTGACTGCAAAATCTGGCAATTGCTTTTCAAAGAGTGCTTTATTCCTCTCCTTTAACTCCTATTGTTTGTAATTTGAGCTTTGCACTAGTTACATATAGGACTTTTGATGATTGATTGTCGTGCTTTTGAGATGTAAAAGTTTTCTGATTCCTCTAGTCAGAAAACGATCTTTCTAATCATGCCAAAATGCAATATATGCTCACTCAGGAGATTGTATATTGCTTGATTTTGACAGCCTTTTATGAGGTTCTGAGATAATCCATATGGTGCAAAGTATGCTGTATTTATTATCCTTCGCAACATGCTACAAACCTCATATTTTCCCTAGGGCTTTCAGGCAGGTAAGATAAGCATATAATAGATAAAGTACATAGCAAATCCTGCAGATACTTCTCTGTTTTGTTTGTCTTTGTTTCTTTTTTATTTCACTTTTATTGTAAATTTCTATTTTTATTTTATCACAAACATGCAGAACTTTGACCTTCATTTTTAGCATAACAGAATATGGGTGAAGAAGTCACTCATCTGTTGTTTCATGTACCAGATAATGTCATATTCTCTGCCTAATGAAAACATGCCTAATGATCCATATCCTCAAAAACCAGTGTAAGTCAAAAGATATTATTGACAATTGCTGCTGTTTAGTTAGAGAACTGCATTCAATATTTATAAAATGCAGTGAGAAATATATTCTTGATATAAAACAGCTTCAGGGTCTTTTAATTTTCTTCACCTGTCCCAAGATAACTGTCAATGCATTTGCATCAGCTGCAAGAAGTTTAAGTACTCGGACCCAGCAGGTTTTAGCCTGTTTTATATTTGTTACCAATACAAAAGATTTAGGAAGTTGCTGGACTTCTAAATGGCCATTGACAGGCTCCTCAAAAACGTTGAAAATATTGATACTGCTGTCAAGACCTGGATTTGTAAAGATGAAAATAGGAATAAGTTGATCTTGAATTGGAAGGATTATTTTTACATTTTGGTTTGGGAACTTTGGACAAAAAAAAAAAAGAAATTTAACGTCAAATAAATACAGAAACTATCACACAGATGAGCAGGAAAAATGAACAATATCCTCAAAAAGGGTATTATTAAATACTTGTAAGGGGAAAAAGATACTAACTTTGTAACAGCATAGATTTACTATTGGTACAAGTAGCTCAAAATTTGATTTCTGAGGGCTGAAGATTTCTTTTACATGGTGATACTAATACTGCCTGCTAGCAGAGCATGACAATACCACAGAAGTGGTAGTGCTGGTTTAAAGTAACAGAATCAAAGGAAATTCTGATTTATGAACTGTGAAACTGAAGCCAAATAAGAATCAAAAAACACTAGATAGAGGAAAAGCTTTGAAATCTTGCTAATCAGAATGTATGTGTTTTCCTGTTCATTCTGCTAACATGCACAGTACATTTAGAGAGAGTTAATTTGATTTTAATCCTTTCACAGATAAGTAGAGGAGGAACCAAGCCAATAATATTCCCTCTTGTGACTAGTTTTATTTTTTATTTTATCTCATAAATACTTTATAATTTAAATATGCTTTAATGTATCTTTCTGTTTGGGAGGTGGGGTTTTTTAGCTGGAAGAAAAGGAGGTTCAGGGGAGACCATATTGCTCTCTGTAACTACCTGAAAGGAGGTTGTAGCTGGGTGGAGGCCAGCCCCTTCTCCCAAGAAAGAAGACAAGAGGAAGTGGCCTCAAATTGCACCAAGGGAAGTTTAGGTTGGATATTGGGGAAAATTTCTTCACAGTACTGTTTGTTAAGCATTGGAAAAGGTTGCCCAAATAAGTGCTTGAGTCACCATCGCTGGAGGTATTTTTTAAAAATTTACGGGTGGCCTTTATGGATATGGTTTACTGATGAACTTTGCAATGTTAGGTTAATAGTTTGACTGGGTGATCTTCAGGTTTCCAACCTAAATTATTGTGTTATTCTATGATAATTCTCCCTTTTTAATGTCTTAGAGCACTGTGGAAATAATGATTCTGTAGATGCTAGAGAGCAATAATAGCATTTCACTAAAAAACACAGATAGGAAAACTGATCCATACAGAGATTGAATAGGAGAATGCATTTACTATATCTGCTGCTAAACAATTTCTCTGGAAAGAGATAGATCATCCATGAATTTATATTTACCTGGTTTTCTTTGTGAATAAGCATAGATTTCTGTAGCTGTAGATCATTTTTGTGCACAAATACCAGAAATAAGTTTCAAATACAGTATATCACTGCAGTCATGTTCTATTAATCTTAGATATTTTTAAAATACCAGTTGGGCTGAATTTCTTTTTTTTAAGAGAACATCAACTTCAGTAGAAGAACTACTGTACCACAACTAGTGGTTCTGCTGTTCTTTGAAGTGTCTTTATTGTGAAAAACAAAAGTATATTTTAATTAGATTCAGAAATTATTTGGTTTTCCTTACTAGAAATTGCCTTTCTTTGTCTATCTTTGTTGCAAAAAGCAAAGAAACACCTTGCCCCTCTAACTGACTGCAACATATCACCAAATGCCATATCTGTAAGAGATATTGTCAAACCAATTTATGTATTTGCTGGAGGCTTTTCCTCAGGATATATCTTTAGCTGGTTCTCTGTTTAAGAGTATTTAAATCCTGTTCTATCCCATGTGATCTATACAATAGTTCTCACCTCTATTGTTCACATTATTAATTTCACAGAACATTCAAAATTTTCTTACCAGAATAACTCAAATTACTATTTTTTAAAATAAAGTAGTAACATTATCAGCTGACTTTAAAAATAATTTTAATTTTTTTTCCTTATAAAAAGTAATAGAATGTAACTGTATCTTATTTCTGAATGGATTTTGGTTTTAGGAAAGCAGACCTAACATATAAAACACACACGATCTAGTATTTCCTTTTATATACTTAAATGCACTGAGGTCTTTGATTTTGTAATCAAAATTATATTTAAAACTCAGGTTTTTATATGTGATAACAATATATTTTATACAATATTATACGTTTATACATATTAATAAGGAATAAATATACTAGCTGTCACAAAGGAAGTTTAGTGGGAAAAATACAGTATAGTTTTTAAAAAATATTTTATAGAAGTTCTTTTTCTCTATATAGATGAATGTATGACATGATTTCAACACAGAAGCATAAGGTAACATAAGCTACCAATTTTATCTGTGTTAAAGTCTCTAAAGTTTCTTGGGTTTCAATTTTCAGGCCAGAAGGGAACATTTATTTGACTACCAAGGGACCACTAGTTTAAACTCTTCTATGTCTTAATATTGATCAATATTTTATTTGAAGTCTCTGAAAAAACATAGACTTCAGTTAAATCAAACCCTTCTATTAAATATTTTCTTAAGATACACTTTACTGTGGTCACCTCTTCATAAACCCACAGCATTGCTGGTCAGTTTATGTATACAGATCATTCTATCTGGCAAACCCCAGCCAATACTTTGGTAAAAAGCTGAAAATAAAAGGTGGGTAAAGATTCCCTTCTGACCCTGCTATGTCCAGGTATTGAGGTGATGCTCAGGACTGAGCCAGCAGCTCAGACATGTAAGAGGTGTAATTCACTCTCTCCTCAAAGATCTTTTTGTCTGCTAGATACCCTTTCACCTCTCTGTTATTTGACACATGCCCAGAATATGGAGAAATGAAAATAATTAGACGCTTCTGTAGTTGGAGAAAAACTCTCATAGGTGCTGCACATTGCATCCAGAAACCTGAAGACGTAAATTTTTATTAAAGTCATTGTACTGCAGCAGATATGAGGCAGCATGAGTATTTGAAAGATGATGCAAGCAATCCTTTTCTCTACTCAATAAAGCGGGATATGCAAAGAACAGGACAAGCGGTATAGGAGTCTTGTTTACTCAGACAGTGCTGTGTGAATTCTGTACACTGCAACTCCTACTTAGCAAGAGGGAAGATGGCTTTCTACCTTATCCCACATGAATCCCTTTCAGTCAGAGTTATCTGGAGGCAGGGAGACTGCACCTCTTCTGAAAGCAAATAGGCTTTCTCTCCCTGAAGGACAGGATGGAGCTTGCAGAGAGTCTGCCGCAACAGCACAGACAGAAAATCCTGAAAAAAAGACAGAAACTGCCTGCTATAGGTGGCAAGTGCTAAGGTGAGCCTTGTAAGGCCATGGAAGGAAGATTTTGTTTAGTGTGTCTAGTAGAAAGTATATCTAGTGTATCTAGTAGAAAAGTGTATATAGTAGAAAACTTAAGTTTGAGAATAAATTTGCTTTCAAAGCTTTTTTTATTCACACTTTTTGCTACATTTTCATTATAAAAAAATATTGACCTTTTAAGAATCTAGTTACCTTGTGCACTAAATAAAGTCTGTCCTTAAATAGAGGGTTTATCTCTTTTTAGATAAGTTACTCTCACAAAAGGGAAACAATTCATAATGCCTTTAAAGGGACACTTTTGGTCTCAAAAGGCTTGGTTGTTTTTTCCATGTTTAAACCACTTTCTTCTTCTTTCTTTCTTTGACTACTGACCCATGTTGCCTGGGCTCCTATAGAGTCCTTTGCCATTCAGACTACACCTGTAACTATATAAGATTCCAGTGAGATTATACAGGCTCCACGATATCTACTGTATATATTCACAGCCCTCCACTAACTTCAGAATTTCTTTTAAAAAATGTTAGCTTGAAGTTTGTCTTCTTAAAATTATCAATTTAACTTTCTTTCAGAAAGAAAATTTCTTTCAGTAAAGAATCATGAGGTTATACAGCTGATGCAACAGGGTAATTCTCCTTTTGAACCATGTAGGAAACATTTTGATCCTGCATTGCCACGCGTGGCAGAATACCTTTTGCTATTCTGAAATCACTACAGCAATTACTTTCTTCATTAAACAAGAACTAAGATTTCACAGAGAAAGGAATAGTGGGAATGGATAAAACCTAGAAATTATGTCAGAGAAACTTGACAGTAATGTTTTTTTGTATCTTGCATTTAATTTCCAGAAACTGAGAATAATGAAAGTAGACTTTTCTGTCTGAGTACAGGAAAAAAAACACCCTGCATTGATCAAGTCTTCTACTAGAACAAAATTTTTAAAAGTATGGCACTTTTTTTCAGCTAAGTAATGTTATTTTATTTTGCATCAATGCAATGTTAAAAAAAAAAATCTTAATCGAAATAAAAACCCATTATGAAATCAAAGCTTAATATTGCACATATTTTTTAGTTTTCCAGAGTGGCTATTTTTAACAAACTTCCTAAGAATCAACAGAGAATAAGCAAATGCCTTTTCCTAGTAATGTCATTGAACACAATGACTTAATTATACTAAATTAATCCTAATAACAGCTAATAGTGATATAGTACCACAAATTAGTTTGCTACAAACTGTTGTTTTACAACCTTTTAAAGTTAAAAGCTTACTTAGTCATCCTACATCTTGGGTACAAATCACATTCTACACATTCTCAGAACTCTACCTTAAAGCAGACACTCAGACATTAAAATTTAGAATCATGCAAGAGACAAATCTGTGGTGTATCGTGATGTTTTCTTCCTCAGATTGTTTAACTAAAAAATTGCTAAAATGCTTCTGTCATAGCTGCTTTATTTTGCTTTGGGTCTCAAAAGAGATCATTGGTGTCATTTATAAGAATTAAAATTTTCTACTTTATCTTCTGAAACAGCTTATCACAGGGACAGAAGCACAAAAACAGTAAAATAGGACTCTAATAACTGCCAATAACAATACATCAGGCTTTGTTCTGCATTATTTTCTACAGAACATCAAAGAATACTTGTGGATACTAAAAGTGGATTCATGTGGCTGCTTTGGCCACATGTCATAAGCATAGAACTTATATTAAGGAGAACACATGTAGGACATATAGATCAGAAATAGCATTGGCCTGCAGAGTTGATGCAAATATAAATTTCCACAATATAACTCATTTTTACTAAAAACAGTCTTTAATATTCACTTAAAATTACAGTGTTGCAAGTCTAAATCCAACTCTGAACTTTCTGCTCTCTGAATACTCGAATATAGTACTCTCATTTGAGCCAAACTTTTCCCTTAGTGACACTTACATCTACCTCAACTTTAAATAAGTGCATATAGTTTTCTAAGTTTAATTTCTGTAAGTAATATCTATGGTTGGTATGATGTGAGCAGCAAGAAACTAGAAGCAGGAAACTGCAAAGACAGAAAGGGACAGAGGTATAAATAGTTGTTTTTTCTTTAGCTGTATCTATAGCAGTGAATTAAACTAAAATCTAGCTAGTCGCTTGACTGAGGCCAACTGGTCTGAGGTCATGCCTATAAAAATTTTCATTGGTAAGGTAAGTTTGAAATGATTCCTGAATTAAACTAACCAGTGAACTTTTAAAGTTTCAGAATTGAAGATAATATCTGACTCCCATAGAAACTGTAACAGAAACAGTGATGACTTTGTAAAAATATGGATGATTCCATGTCAGGCTTTGAACTCAAGTTGTGGACTTTAGTGTAGTAGTGTAAGTGTAACTTCTGTGAAAATAAAAGAGGATACTTTATTTATTTATTTATTTATTAGAATATGAAACAAAGTTATTTTCCTCCCTTCCTTGTATTATTAGAGAAATTTGCATCATTAGCTTCATTGTTTTTATTTGTTTAGTTAAGTTACAATTAAATCAAAGTCCAGACTAAAAAGTTAACTAAATCTAAGACCAGATCATGAAATCAGCTTTAGGCCCAGGAAATATGCAATCATAAAAATGAGAAAAAATATGTTGTTGACTAATTAGTTCATCTGCAACATGGAAGTGTGTGTTACCTGGTGTCTCAGTGGGGCAAAGTCAGCACCAACAGATGACAGCAGTCTAAAATTATGCATTTTACTGCAGAGTGAAAATGTAATGACTGTGACTGAACTGGTATATATTCTATCTAGATAAATCTACTGCAGGTAATAAGAGATTCTGCCCTATTCTGTAAACGTTATTAGTGTGGAATTGCTGGAGGTATTTTTGGCTGAAGGAAGGTATCTTAGGATTGTAAAATTGAAGTTTATTTCCAGCCAAAAGGGACCTCAGGAGGTCTTTAGACCAACCTCCTGTTCAAAGCAGGGCCAGCCGAGGTCAGAACAGGTTGCTCAGTGCTTTATTCAGCCAGATTTTGAAAACTTCCAATGCTGAAACCTGCAAAACTTTCTGAGTAGAGAGGTCCACATGTTCCATTCCTAAAGTTGCCTTAAACACCTTTGAAAAGCCATAAAGATTTCAAAAGCAGTGCTAGGACAAAATTGATCCAATATTTTAAATGTGCATTAAGAAACAGTATTTCTTGATTGTAGTGACAGTAGGTTTATTGTTTTGTCTTAATTTTGCAAAAATAAATCTTCTACTGCAAGGAAGAGTTTGAGTATGACACCAGAAAATGTAAACCTCCAAATGCTGAGTGAAAAACAAGGTGTCTTTTTTTAAGCTAAGAAATCTATAAATAATAACTAAATATAATGAAAGTGAAGTATATTCTTAGCTTTAGTTAAACAATTGTCTTCAATACAACTGGGGAAATTAGGGATTATTTGTTTTATAATATATGATAATAAAACTTCTTTACTTCTAGTGGTTCACAACACCTATTTCATATAGATGTTTTAAGTATCTCATTGCTTTTGTTTAATAGACTGAATATTACAACCTAAACCTCTCAATGGCATTAGTGAATTATGTATTGTTGTTTAGCATGGCCACAATCAAATGAAAGTTCTGGTTGAAAGTTTAAATCCTGTTTCTCAAATAAAAGATTTCCCTTTTCTATCAGAAAAAAACGGCTCAAAGAATTTTTATTCCCAGCAAGGCTGCACAACATGACTGACATGATATTTTTCTGAATAACCCCCCTTTCCCTCCTCCTCTTCCATCATTTGTTTTGTTACTTTTTTGCTATTTTATGATAATCCTAAAAATGTCATTGACTCATCACTGAAAAATGTCAGAAAGTAAAGACATTGTGTAAAAGAACTTGGATTTCATACAGACATTGTAATGTTTAGTGAGTCTTATATCAATAGTTATCAAATTATTGTCTGACCTTTCCATCCTTCTAACCTGGGAGGCATTGAGCAATGGTTTTAGTACTGTTTAGACAGAATTCATCTTCAGGATATAATTAATAGGCCAGTATTTAATCACTACATTTGTGTGATTACAAATGAGGAAACTGTGAACTATTACTGCTGGCTTGGACTGAGGCACAATTACTGGTAGCTTACCCAGCAAAAGTGCTTGAGAGTTGCTGTATTCATTTCCACATTTATAATTATGCAAAAAGCCCTGTCGTCTTACTTGACCTTTAGAGCACCCAATGTGCTGATTGTAGAAAAAGTATTTTAAAAGCCTGATGGAAATTTCATAGAGTGCATATATGACCCAGTGATTGTATCATCAGCAAATGCTAAACAATAATGGTTTAAAGTCATTATTCTAATTTGGCCAGACCCTGCTAGATTCAATCAAATACAATCAGAGGTGCATGGCTGACATTCTAACAAGCTTAGGGCAAAGGCAGATCATGCTTTGAATTGTATTAACTTGTTTTCTGACACCAAATACCGGGAATTAATTTCAAAATATTCTTTTAATATATGCACACAAAAATACTTTTACATATCAGTCATATAAGCTATTAAGGATAAGCTAAAAAATATGTCTAAATGTCGCTCTTGGACACACAAAGACACACATGGACAGCTGCTGGTGAAGAAGGCTTAAAACTATTTATTAAAACATTTATTAAAACATTTGATTCCACATTTATTTCTACACAGACTAAAGATTGGAGGGGAAGGTTGACCCCTCTCCCATCCCATTGGTCAAGACAGATGCCCATTAGTTGTTTTTTACTCCAAGAAAAAGTATGTAAACAACCTCATCTTAACATAAACATGTTCTAATTATAACTCCCTTGTGTGAGAAAGGGCTATGAAAACAGCAGATTGTAAAGTGCACCAGAAAAGCTTGAAAAATCAGGGCAACATCTAAAGCTAATGCAAAAAGGCTACCTCGATATGGTGTTTGTGTAATAGAAATATGTACATGGTCATGTAACTAGTTACAGTGTTGACATCTCAAAATATGTAGAAGAAAAAGTAATTAAGAGAAAAACAGAAGTTGTTGGAGCAGCTGTACTTCATTTAGCACATCTGTCAAATAGTTAAAAAGAAAAGCCTGACAGTTCCTTCCTGACCCTCTTCCAATCCATCTTAAGAATTATTTTACATTAAAACAATTCTGATTTAAAACATTTCTGAAATATTGCTATCTTATTATTATGTTTTTATTCATGATTTCAATATCATTTTATCAAGAAGAGAAGAAATTTGAGATGTTTAAAAAATCCTAATTTTTTCCTTTTTTCCTTGAAGTCTCACTGACACTCTGTTCTGTAGAATGATATATCCAAGATATACTGGGTTCAAACAGTATTAAAAATTTCTTGACCATTGCAAATAGAGCTACAGAGAATGATTGTGCCAGTTGCACACATTATCAGAAAACTTCCTTTGTAAGTCATTAATGAAAACAGCGTTACAGAACATTGTGTGTGTGCTTAGACATATAGCCATTGTATAATATCCAAAAAACATGGTAGGAAAAACATTTCTTTCCTTGATTCTAGATGCATTTAGCTCCTTTTTCGCTCCTTTTCCTTTTTATTAATTATCAAGTTTAAAAAAAAATTGAGGGAAGAACAAAAAATATCTCCTGAATTGATTCATTAAGACACTAGATTTCAGTCCACAGAATCAAACCCCCAATTTATTTCTCTTCTTAATTCTTGATTTTTGCAACAAACCAAATTTTTTTATTCTCCACCTGAAGTTATTTGCCATAGGATGGACAGGCCATTTTTCATGCACAAATATTTATAGGCCTTTCTGTAAATATGTATTACTGTGTTTGCATTGTTCTGAAAGTATCTCAAAACAGAATTACATGGAAAACACAAGAGAACTGTTTGCAAATGTTACTAATGTTAGCTCTCCATTATGTCTGTTAAAAACACATAGAGGACTTGATGAAATGTTAGGTGAGAATTCATATATTACCATATGACAGAATATAGTTAAGAAAAGTTTTAACCTTCTTTTTTGTAAGAATTTTCAGAAGGTTGTTTTGCAGAGTTAAACTGAATTCATACAATATCTACTGCAACCTACCCAAATTTGTTTTACAGAGCTGTGGGTTGTTGGTTTGTTTTTCTTGGATGGTTTTTTGGGGGAGTTGGGGGTT
>VYXF01007125.1:672343-757437 GCA_013397295.1 Polioptila caerulea
GTTTGGGGGTTTTTTGGGGGGTTTGGGGGTTTTTTGTATGTGCTATTTTCACATAGATTTTTTGATGACACCCATGTTACAAAGACACTTGGATAGCTTTAAATATAGAGCTGATTGAGCTCTGATTTGTCTGATGTACAGAGAGAGGTATAGGCTGGAAGAAATTCCCTCCTGAGAGACTGGTTTAGTTCTGATATTTCCTTATTGTGCTTTCTTACATGAAGATAAAGTGATTGCTGCCAGTTGGTTATTGGGATGCAAATGGCCTTTATATCATTTAAAAAAATTGAAAGAAACCAAATCGTTTGCTTGGTACCTTCTGTTTGTTGTTGACAATTTATGCACGTTGTTAATGGCAACATTTTTAAGAGGGTATGTGAATGGAAGAGGTAAATGGGAATTAATATGTTGATTTTAGGGCCTAATATTACCAAATTCAGCTTTAGGAATGATGCTTTTGAAGATAAGTATTACAGATTATTATAGTACCTCTGCACTTTCTAAAATGCAGCTTGTTTTAAATTGCTTTTGGGATTTATATTTTGTGTGGGTGTGTGTGATGAGAAAGAAGGACATTTAAAATATTTCAGTTCAATTGATGTATTTTTTGCAAATTACAAAGTCTTCTTGTTATTATTAAAAATTGTCTAACTTTTTATTCAGTCGTTTAGGTACTTTGGCTTTTTTTTAGCTATTAAACTGCCTAGATTTACAATATGGCTTCATTTTAATGGAATTTCAAACCCCAAAGACATGTCAACTTACAGCTTGCTAAACAGATTCTTTTATATTTATAGTTCTATAATACAAAACAGCTCTTTACTTGATTTTCTTTCCTTGTTGGTTTAGTAACAGCCTAATTAATTTGTCAGATAGACAGTAATGTAAGCAATATATGGTGGTAAAATGTGCCTATTTCTGAATTTGTGCAGGCAAGGCATGGTACCATGTGAAGCAGAAATGTCAATCCTGAAGTTATCTTCAAATACAAGTATAACTAGAAATTTCTGGTCCAGTTCTTATTGGCTTGAAACAGGATCCATATTTGTTGGTGGTTTGCCTCATCATTATGCACCAAAACAGGTATTCATTATTATTATTGGTTTTGTTGTTGTTTTGGATTATGATGATGTTGTTTATTTTTATTTAAATTTGTATTATTTTTAGGAGTAGTGTGTTGATTATGATATAACTGAAGAGATTTAAACCATGCAAAAAGTAAAAATTACAGCTTTTTGAGGGTTACATCTAAGGGATGAGTATGGTCCCTTGCAGAGTATTGCTCTTGTGTGGGATTTTGGTAAGTGAACTGAATGGACATTATGGTCTAAAATCATTATCTGAAATCCTTTTTATCTTTAGTAGGCAAAGGAGCAAATGTGATCAAATTTAGAAGAGGTACCTGTTATGCCAGTGCTAGTTCTATGAAGGTGTGAGAAGTATAACTGCAATGGTTTCCAAAACAAAAGGGGCTCTGTTTGCATCCTATGCTGGCTAAGACAGGTGTGTGTAAAAACGGACCAGGCAAGAGGAAGCTAACCCATGAAACTGCATTAATGAATAATGATAGCACAGGAGCTCAAATTTGAGGGGGTCTGAATGCAGCTGGGGTAACCACATATGCAGGGATGAGAAGTAATAAGCAGTGGGGTTTGTACTGAGTTAGGGAAGAAGACTACCCACAGGGTCATGCAGAGAGTTGGAGATGAGAACCACTACTCAGTTGTTTTTATGGAGGATTTTGGAGTAGTCACAATAACAGTAGATACACATCACTTAAGAGATTTCTATTTTTTTTTTCCAAAGCAAGATGAGTATAGTTAGCAAATTCTATTCCAGTTTATGACACTCAAATTCTTCATGCTTACACAGATCAAAGGCACCAACCCTGTAATTCATTTGAGACTGACACCATACACCCAGGGCACACTCAGTCCAGCTTCCAGCAGCATGGCCCCTGTGCAACACAGTTCAGCCTTCCACATCTTGTCAGGTGTCTAAGTATGGAGTGCACCTCAGCATCTAAGGGTTATTGTCATAGCTACGTACAATTTTTTTAAATTAAATTTTTGACATAAGGTGCTGGTGACCTCCTTAGTGACATAGCTCCAAGCTGGTCTCTGACTTTCACTTCTCCAAAGCCAATCTGTGTTGTTACCTGGACTATTTAACTCTCTTGTCTCATTCTGAAACGTGCTTCCTGAATGTAAAACTGTTCACCATTACATAATAAAGACTTATCTGTGAGTGTTTGTGTTTTCCATGTTGTGAAGTAAATTAGTGTTAGTGCTCAGTTAGTGTAGTGCGAGTCTCATTTATCTGAACAGGGATCTTTGGACTGGTGTCATCCCACAGCTGTAGCAAAGTTAGACTGCAGGGGTTTTGTTTCTCCAGTGAACAGTAAAAACTGGGCCTATGTAGCCCAGTTTCCATTTTTTAAGCCATACTTTTGGGTAGGCTTCATCCTTTGCAATTGATTTCACCTTTTTGTTGCTGTTCCATTATTCAGTAAGTGGAGGTCATCTTACCATGAGGCAAATAGAGTCATTTCAAGCACCGGCATGTTTTTGATATTGCTACTGTAATGCAGCATTTCTAGATTGCTTTCACCTTATAATAAATTTCACAGTAATCAATGACGTTGACAAGACTGTTGAAATCCATCTTAAAAGTTCTTGTGAGTAAGTGCTTTCTAGGTTGTAAAATATTTCTCAAAAAGTGTACTTCTAAGTAGCTCATACTAATATTAAATGAACACATCAAGTAGTATTCATAGCTATACAAGTTGTCCCTTAATTCAAACTTTCATACACAAACTATACCTTTGTCTGGAATATTTTATCCTCAGTTGGACATGGAATTTTTCTTTACTACAAAAATGTATCCATACTAATAAGATAGATGAGAATTGTATTTTTAATGTTTAAATGACCTGGCTTCTAGAAGCTAAGAGAAAGTTTTGGAGGATACCCCATGAATTAATAGTGAAGGTTTAGGGGAGTTCAATTCACATAGTGCATTTTGGAGCAGGTAAAGAAACAATTTGTTTGAGGGATATAGTAATAATGTGTATATGAGAATGAATTTTGAGATGGAAAATAGCTCTTTATTAGATAAAGGCCAAATAAAATCTGGAAAAATAAATTTACATTAGGGAAGTTCAAACAGAAATGAAACACAATGATTTAAAGGTAATATATTGCTAAAAATTTTGCCTGGATATGTTGGATTGTTTTATCAACATGGGCTCTCCTTCTTTGAGAATGTTGCAATTCAATTCTATTCTTAATGCAGGATAAATAGGCAAGATGTTGTGGTTCATGATTGTTCTCTAAATTAGGTGATAGATGTGTGACATGAACAAGTGCTCAAGCTGATGATAACCTCTATTAATACTTGGAAACCATATGTTCATATAACTTCCCCAAAAAGGCAAAAATATATTCTCTACTCTCAGTTGCCTCTCTAGCTTTCCACTGAGCTTTCCTGCAGCTTTCTTTCTGAGATGACTTCAGCATTTATTGCACTTAATTTTCTTTGCTTATTTGTGATTTTTGTATTAATTTTGATCTTAGGATCTCATTTTGCTTAATTTTTATGTTCTTCTAGCATCAGGAAAGTTCAATTTTCCTTGGCTTTCCTGTCAAAGTCTATAGGGCCTATAGGCTCCAAGACAAATATAGTCTATAAAGGCTGGGTTTTTTTCCCTTTTGTCAGGGAATGGAGAACTGCCTGTCCAAGTACTCTTTATGTGGGCTTTTCAACCTCAACAGTAGGAAACCACTCCAGAAAGTTTCTTTTCCATCAGTTTAGAGCCAGGTAGTCAGGCTTCTATTGTAAAACCTTCATCATTCCTGAAACAGAAGAGGTCTGTTTCTGACCTTCATGCTGCAGTTTGCTTCAAGGGAGACTGCTCCAGCTGAGACTCAGCCTTCTCTGACAAGTGCTCTGATCCCTCTTGGAGTCAAGTTTGATAATGACCCTTATGATGTCTGCAGTATTCCCCTAATAGCACATTGTCTTGTTTTAGCTCCTTGTCTCACAGGAGTAGTTCACTCTGCTGTTGGCTCTCCTACTTTCCAATATTGTGGAAGTTGCAGAGCACAGTGACTCTAGACTCCCTCAGTTCCTGACTAACAGGAACTTTTAGCTGTCAGTACCAGAAACTGTTGACATGGGAGTTGCATATTGCTGGAATTGGCTCATGTTAAATGATTCATTTCTAGGATAGATTCCTCTTCCTTTCATTTTGATTGAAGTTTGAGATGACCTATAAGGTCCTCAGGGTAAAACATTGTCTCCTCTGATGATTTCCTATACATTTTCCTAATCAGCTCTGAAATGTCCATGCATTCTTTCCACATTTTTTTTCTTTTTTTCTCTTTTTCTTTCTTCCTCTTCCTTTTTCTTTCTTCTTTTTTCTTTTTTTTTTTTTTCCTGTATGCTTATTATTTTGGTATTTCTTAGATTCTGAGTGCACTTAACATGTAAGGCAAGGTGAAACAATTCTACTGATTTCTCTCGTTTCTGCCACAGTTTCTTTAGTAGATCAGATCCATACCCTCAAGCAGTGATGCATTTAAAAGAATATCTGTGACATCTGGGGAAGCAATGCCATAATACCCAATATGGCATTGAGCATTGCCATATTTCTTCACCATTCAGAAGATCTCAGACCTCCCAGATCTCAGTCCCAGTGTCTGTGACTGGTGACAAGAAACACTAGAGCAAGATAAAATTATGGAATACTTAAGTAAACCTGATATATAACGTACCATGGATCCAGAAAGCTGCTTGTACCCCTGGCTGATGTTACCATGAGGCCACTCTCCTTTACCTCTGAAAGTGTAGAGCAATCAAAGAAAGCCCCTGGTGACAGGGAAAAATAAAAATTTGATGTTATGTTCATCCTAAAAAAGCCAAGAAAGAAGAAGAGTAACCATGAGCCAGTCAGGTCAATGCCATGACTATGTTCCTGATATAATTAAATATAATATAAATATAGAAACAAATATAATATAAATAAAGAAACAAATGAAGGACAAACACGTCCTTGGGAACAACCAGCATGCATTTACCAAAGGGAAGCTCTGCCTGACCAGTATGCTTACATTCCCTATTGAGATGACTGGCTCTGTGGCAAGGGGAGGGCAGTAGGTAATCCTTACCTCATGTCCCAGACAGCTTCACTCCCAGCTCTTATCTCCTACCTCTGAGTGGCACAGGAGGATGGGAAATGGGAGTTATAGTCAGACCACAACAGCTCGTCTCTGCCACTTCTTCCTCCTACACATCTACAATTCTCTCAGCTATCCACAGGCCAAAGATGGAAAAAGTATTTGGCTTGGTATGAATTCTGAAGGATCTAAAGGTGTGGGCAGAAATCAAGGTAACTGATACGTGAGCTGAAACACCTTGAACTAAACACCTATGTTCAAGCACTGCAAGCTGTTTCATGCACTGCAAGAAATTGTTTTCATGACTCTGTGAACTATCCTTTGTGAAGTTCAGTGGAGTCATCTGACAGTCTAGGAAGCCATCACTGAACAGCCAGAATAAAAGCTAAACTATAAATAGCTGGCTGGCAGATATCTTGTCCTGCTGTCTCACCACAGTGAAAAAAATCCCCTTTAGTTCTGCACCAGCTTAGTTTATTACTTATTTTTATATTCTATCCTACTTTGATAAAAAATATGATGGGAATAGTTCAGACTTGCCACAGGTAAATGTCAAAATCAGTTAAACAGTTAAATATCTTCTTAAAACATTGAGGTTTTAAAACTGTTTATGACCACTGTTTTTCAAGGCATAAAAACCAACAAAAAAGGAAGAGAAACCAAATTACACATGTAATAAAAAATCCTTTTTGATCAGAAATTAGAAAAAGGTATTCTTTCTGAAATTTCAAGACATGTTTCAGAATAATTAATTTCATGCTAGCTTTAGTATTGTTAATTGTTTACAATAGCTTTTTCTCTGCAGAGAAGATTGATACACTCCAAGGGAAATTAAAGATTGTTTTCAAATACCTACAGCAGCAGTTGATTGCAGTAATACTGTTATTTCTGCTGCTATAATTGTTCCAGTAATTTATATTTCTAGACTTAATAGTATTTTAGTATTGAGAATGTGAAATGTCATTATAACTTCATATTCCTTTTCAACTCAAGCAATTGTCTATAATTAAACCTTATAAGTATTAAAACAGGGTAGTTTCAGAAGGAAGCTTCTGTACAAGGAGAGTAATCATCTAAATAAAGGTAAAAGATTAAGGGGAAAGTGTGCAAATACATATGTGGGCATCAATGTTACCAATGGGGAAATGGAAACAGATAATTGAGTGATATGCTCAGGGTCATAGTGTGTTAATGTCGAAACTAAGGTGAGATGGAAATCATTATACACCTAAGGATTCAAACTAGGAGATCACAGGAGTCTAGTGGGCTTGTATGTTAAATACAAATGTGTAAAATACATTATGCATGTGTAGGAACACATATAGTTTTCCTATGAAAAAGAAATGATGGGATCTCACAATCCAGTTTTAAGATATTCTCAGGTATACATATGTAAATAACAGTGTTTTAAACATTTTAACAACCAGCTATACTAAAACATATAAAATTACATTCTTTCTCTTTCAATAACTCATCCACAGAATTCAGTGGCATTGAGTGAAGAAATGGACAACGTGAAACAGGTGCTACAGAATACAGAGTCAGACCCTTTATTTGGAGTGATCCAAAAGCAATTTGCTCTATGTTACAGCTGCTGTGCTTCCATAGCCTAACACAACAGTAACATCTCTGTAACTGTCTAGTTAGAAACAGTTTATGATCCATTTCCCTTGCCAGAGCATTGCAAAGCAGTGGGAGAATTCAGTACAATCTGTGCACAGTGCTTTAGACTTGATTATCTGGCATTCACCTTATCTGATAAATCTTGGGCTCGACAGCAACTTTCACGCTACAATTTATAATAACATAATATGTACATGATTCTTTAACATCCTGCTACAGTAATCATAGGATGTGAACAAATTACAGTGGTCGTGACCCAATTCATGCTCCCTGGGCTGCAGTGTTCAGCCTGAGAAGATTCCTGGGGAAGCCAACAAAGGAAAGAACATCCAATCTGTTACAGGATTGCCAGCTATAAGAGGCTTCAACTGTTTGCTATAGTGGTATAAGCAAGAATGAGTAGTTTGAAACCTTAGAGGGGCCAGTTCTTCAACGTCCATGCATTTCCTGTTGCTCTACAGCATATCTGAAATCTCTATATTTAATTATTAAAAACCGTATGTTTTTTTAAATAGTTTTTTTAAGGCAGACTGGCTATAGAGGGTTTGAGGTTTTTTCTTCATTATATAATAAATCTGCCTAGGAATTATCTAAAGAATATTTCATATTTGATATGATTTAATGAATTATCTAATCCATCAGTTTAAGCTCTAGCTCACAACAGACTAAGTGGGAGCCAGTTACGAAGCGTTAGTCTTCCCTCTAGATACAATGAAATATAGGTGTTTAGCTTGTGGTAGCTATGCACTAGAGTTTAAGGTTCTGCTGTGGTACAGAAAATGAACAATGATGATTCTTTTATCCAGAATCTCATTGTGGTTTTAGTGCTACATTTCTAAAATTGTGAATTGTTCCTGTTTGTATCAATTCCAGAGTCTGTATTTTTCAAAATATGGGATGAAATTGTTTGTCCTTATATTTATGCCGCTCTCTTTAAATTCGACTTTCCCTACACACATTATGCATCCTTGAAGTCCGCTCTGTTGTCAGATTTGTGATTTACAATATTCAGAAAGACTCTTTCAGGATGTTTGTTGATTTGAAATACATTTTGCATCCTGAAGAACATCTGACTTCTTTTTGAATCTTGGCCTGACAGCCTTGGATCCTGACAAGTATTTACTTTCTAATGTCCTACTTAGGATATACTTTGACTCTGTCTTTGCATCACCTGAATGCTCATCTTAATTAAGACCACCACTTACTGAATATATTTTAAATATTTATGCACATTTAGATACTGAAGAAATATTTGTCACATCATCAAAAATACTTCTACATGTCAATGTTTCAATGGCTACTGTCACATATTCTGGTTTTTGTTCTTCTTTATATTGGTAAATTGTGGTCTGCAGGCCCTGTTCTTATATAATTAAGCATTACCCTGAAGTCAAGGGTCCTGTCTCTTGACTGGAGAGATTTTTTTTGCCTGTTCTGAGCAGTTTGTTTTGATCAGCACACTTTTTAGCATCAGTGCTTCTTACATTGTCAGATAATTTGTGAATGTGTTAAACAGCTTAAGACTCAATGGGCAATATTTGTTGCATCTAACCAGTGTGAAAACTCAACTAGTATTGGCAATTTTTGTCATTTCTTTTATTCAGTTTTTTCACCACCAACCGAAAAAAACCCCCTTCCTGTATTTCCCACAGTCATTGATTTTCTTTAAGAACTTTTGCTTGGGAAGAATGTCAAAGCATCTTTGGAAATTAGATTGACTCAGGTTTTGGGTGACCCTCTTATACAGGACCTTTAATGTGTTAATGATATTAATAATTGGGGAATCATAACTTCCTTAAACAAAATTTTAGATTCTTTATGTGATATTATCTCATGTCTTTGCTACTTACATTCTTCATAGCAACAGTCAGAAATTGTCTTCTGATTGTAGATTTTTCAGAGTTTTAGCTTGCTTCAATCAACTTGGCCTTTCACGGCCCCTTTTAAAATGCCGGTATTGAATTTGCCACTTTCCTCTACATTGTTCCCAAACATAATTTAATTAAAACGTTTTATAACACTTTTGCACAATTCCAGGCTTCCTAGCTTTCACATGTTAGAAAGTTTTGATGAACATGGAACAACCTCCCCAGGAAGATCACTGGAGGTTTTCAATGTATGGTTGGACAGGTATATCTAGATAATCTCATTTAAACTCCCTTTTACATGAAAGGTTGGACCAGGTGGTCTTGTGAGATTCCTTCAAGCCTGGGATATTTTACGATTGTATGACTCAAGTACTTTTTTCAGCCAAAATTCAAATATAACTCAGAACATTTTAAAATATGCATAATAGTGGATTTAATTTACCAGATATTACCCTTTTAAACCTCCACCCATATTTTGGCCAGAAATGTGTTGACTGATAGTCTTCTTTATCCTTATATTTTTTTTCTCCTTGATCAATGAATTCTGTGGAAGTGTTCTACTGTAACCTGCAAGCATTTTGCCCATCGAGATTTCCAATTTTTTTGGAAAAAATTGTCCTGATGCAGTTAAACCTTCTGGTGGCTTTTAAAGTGAGATTTTCTCCCAAGAGAACACTGAAGTTGAGTATATTATAGTCAGGTTTTTTTATGTTTTGGGGAGATTTTTAATGATTATATATTGAAATATTAAAACATATTATTTCCCTAGCTTAATGTAAAACCAAGAGTTCTATCTCTTCCAGTTTTTCTAATGGTTCCAAGAAACAATTATTTACAGCACCTAAAAATGTAGTCCCTTCAGCATATTTTGTCATGATTTCTTACCAGACTGCTTGGAGTAATTAAACTCTGTTATTACTGTCTTTTCTGCCTTACCCCTTCTAACCTGCTTTAGTATTTAACAAATACTATCATCACCTTGGTGATATTATATTTCTAATATAATATTTTTCTTTCTGCATTAAATTTTAGTGCAAAAGGATTTGTGCCAGTTTGTGTATATTTGTTTGACTAGTTTTATTATATTGCCTATTTCTGGTGCAGCCTAGAGCTTTCCTAATTTTTACTCTTGCATCATAACATCCCAGTGTTTATATTTCTACCACCAAGATACTAATCATATTCTTACTGTTTTGCTGGGGTTTTTTTCTTTTCTAGAAATCAGATATTTTTCCATTGGCAGTTATTTTTCTTTTGAAAATAAAAAATGGTTTAGTGGTTAGGCAGAAAGACAGTCGTTTTCACACAAATGTTCATATTACAAATTTTGTAACATATATTTAAAATGTTTTCTCCAGGTAAGGAGACATTGAATTTAATTGGTAAATCAGTTTTATTCTAATTTCAATATACTGTAATTATGTCTACGATTTAATGGTGATAGACAGTCTTGCCTAATCCATTGATCAAAAAGAAATACATATGAGAGTTCAGATATTTTGCTGAAAGTATCCAGTGCTGCCCTGTGGGATTCTTTGTTACTAGTGTGCCAGTAGCCCTCACCATCTAAGAATGTGTTCTTGTCAGGTCTTCAAGGCTAAACAATAGAGAGAAGTGATACCATCAAGGAAAAGTTGAAAGATTCCTGTAATAGTGTCTTGCTGGCTTGTGTTATTCTTTCCAGTCAATCTGTGTTGAAAAGGCTGCAGATGATGATCTTGGACACTGCAGCATTTGCGATATTAACTTAGAGAAAAGAGGTATACACAGGAAGCATTGTAGTGAAGGGTGACATGTTTCGGTTTTTTCTAATTAGATTAATCAGTAAGCATACTGATAGTCATATATAGTCATGTTATGCATTTGTTCTTTCTTTTTCTTATATCTGCGTACGTTCATGTAAGTGTTTTGGATAATTTGTTACTGATTTATCTACTTGAAACAAGTTTGAATTCTAGCTGAAGATCATTATTAGTACTGTGTGTTCCTTAAACAAAAACAGCCTATACAGATCACAGAAATCTCAAATTTTGCTAGTTATTGTAAAATCTAAATATAGACTATTAATCAAAATGTACAATAAATGTTTCTAGTATTTCTAATAAACTCCAAATTTATATTTTTAAAAATATAGAATAGGAAGCATGAAAGTAAGTAAAAAGATTTTCAATACTATTTCCTGAATGCTTCTTGATAAGTCTATATTGAAAAGTTATGTTAATTTGATTTTATTAGTTATAGGTTGCACTTCGAATTTTATTAGTAAGATATTAAGAGAAATATTTTTGAAGTTTATAATATCAGACTTTCTGATTGTGAAAATGTATATTTCTCCAGCTGTATTCTTTGATATTATATTGCTTCTATTTTAAATTTCACTACAATTGGTTTAGAGAAATTAGAATTTCACGTATGCATGTTATGTATGTATGCATGCTTTTAATATTATATTATTATATAATGCTATACTATTAAACTTTTCAATAAAGTCCCCTAACAACATAACAAAATAAATTCAAATGAGAAAGCAAGTCACTGTGTTAAGTCCACAGACCAGAAAGTATTGCTGGTGAGAAATCAAGGGTTTTTTCTCACTGATTATCTTCTCCATCAAATTAAAAGAGACACTTAATGTTATAAATTTTGAATCACTGTGACAAAGCTGTGCTTCACAGAAATGCAAAGAATCTTATCAATATCAACACCTCTACATTTAAAAAAAAGCATTTGTACTCCATACATATAATGTATCAACAGTCCACAATATAAACTGATTACTATAAGCAAGATTAAAAATGTAATTCACTCTCATTAGATAATGCTAAAATGCCAAGATCATTATACTTATTACAGAGTTACAGATCACTGGAACTGGTGATATTATAGCTACACTATATTCTTGTAGAAAAGAAGCCAGTGAACTTTAGGAAGTTCGTGGCCCAGGGCCATCTGTACAACAGGCCTTGGCTAAGAGCAGCCCCATTGCATCAGAACATTAAAAGCAATCAGTTTGTGCTCCAAAACTCTCAGCAGAATCACTATGCTGAGCCAAATAGATTATTTCTGTTTCTTGTTTATATGAGATTTTGATATGCATGGCTTTAACTGTGTCCTCTAGAAGCTCTTTTATGCAGCTAGAAATAACCAGAGCTGTGTGTGCATGGGGAAATCTAACTCCTGAAGATTCTGAGCCTGAAAGGAAAAAAAAATTTCAAATTCTTTTACTGATCTTAAATGATGATGATAGTGCCACTCTCTCACTGAAATCCCCTCAGAATTTGGCTTTATGGAAATATTTTTCTCAAAAGCATTTTAATTATTTCATAATTTCAGTGCTTGAACTCAGACTTGTGTGTCCTAAATGCTTGAAGCTAACCAGGTAACAAGCTCAGCAAATTAAAAGACTGACACCAAGGAATCACTGAAAATTTCTCTGTCTAGTTCTCTTGATATCACTTCTAAAAAACATATAGGGTAGAGAGATGTAAACAAACTCTGTATTTGAAGAATTTAATAAGATACTTGAATTCAGATTTCTGTTGAGTATGGAAGAAATATTTCCTTTTCTTTTTGTCTAATATTTCCTATAGAGGGAAATAAGAGTTTAGGAAACAAAAGATAAATAAAAAGGAAAATAGTATGATATAATTCAATTTCTAAAGGCAACTGGTGGGTGTGTTCAGATGAATAGATATACTGTAAAACATCTGTTTGATAAAAAGTGCTTGTCATGTATTCCTGTGTGATAACAGAAGATTTTTCTATTCCACTACATCTAGGGGGTCTGTTCAAGCTCTTTCTCTCAGTCAACATGTAAAACACAAGAATGTCTGCAAGCACTTTGCACTGCACTGAGATGAAATGCCAACTATAAACATTCCAGACCTTTCTAACCCATGAACTTTTTCAACTTGAAGGAACCCCCTTCTGGAAGTGAGAGAGAGTTCTCTTCCCTCTCCCCTGGTAATGACATGAATGGGTATGGAATAACATTAGGGTCCTGGCCATGCCCCCTCTGGGCTATTGCAAAAATCAAACCTGTCCTGCCTGAAACCAGGACACCACAAAACCATCCTTCAGGAATGGAAGGTCCTTAAGACCAGAGGGAAACTCTGGAGCAAGGCATACTTAACACTGCTGGAGTCACTCTCCCTGGAGGTGTTTAAAAAGACTGAATGTGGCACTTTAATGATATGATTTAATTCATAAGGTGGTGTTAGGTCATAGGTTGGACTTGATGATCTCATGATAGTCTTTTCTTGATGGTCTTGATGGTCTTTTCCAACTTAGTTATTTCTGTGATTATGTGAGAAGGACTAGTCATTTGTAAGTCTCTGACGTTTAATCAGTTGCACAGAGGAGTGCCAAGAAAACTGTCTGATACTATTGTGAGGTCTCTGGAAATTATCTCTGAATGATCATGGCAATTAAAAGAGGTTCCTGATGACTGGAAGAAAACAAATATCATCATCATTGAGAAGGCCAAGAAGGAAAATCTGTGAAACTATCAGTTAAAAAACCTCACCTCAATCACTAGGAAGGTGATGCAGCAAATCCTCCTGGAAACAATTTCTAAACACATGGAGGTCAAGAAGGTAACTAGAAGTCATCAACATGGATTTAAAAGAGGAAATCATACTTGACCAGCCTCACAGTCTCTGCAGTTAGGTAACTAGCATGGTGGCCAAGGGAGAGCAGTAAATGCTGCCTACCATGACTTCAATAAAATTTTTGACACAGTCTCCTATGACATCATCATAGAACAACAGACAAAGTACAGGTATATATAGAAGTTCACAGTGAGGTGGATTAAAAAATGAGAGAATGACCAGGCCTGAAGTATTGTTGTTGTATTCAGTGATGCAAAGTCTGGTTGGAGGCCAGTAACTAGTGAGGTGTCCCAGAATTTCCTAGTGGGTCCAATACTGTTAAACTTCTTCATTAGTGACCTGGATGACAGAACAGAAGGCACTCTCAGCAAGTTCTAAGATCAATTCAAAACTGCAAAGTGGCTAATTCTCCAGAGGGTTGTGCTGCCTTCCAGAGGGACATTAACAGACTGGAGAAATGGGCTGACAGAAATCTCAAGAAGTTCAAAAATGGCTACTGCAAAGTCCTGCAACTGAGAAATAATAATCCCACGTGCAAGTACATTGTGGTGTCAGCTGACTGGAGCACAGCTTGACAAAGGACATCCTTGGATTTCTGGTGGGCAGCAAGCTGTCTATGAGCCTGTTAGGTATCCTCACAGTGCATGGGTGGGGATTCATCCTCTCTATTCAGTGCTGGTGAGCTTGTATCTGAATTAATGGGACCACTTCTGTACCTATCCAGTATAAGAAACATCTGGACTTACTGGAGCATTTCTAGTAGAGGGCCACAAATATTATCAAGGGGTTGAAATATGTCTCATATTAGAAAAGACTGAAAGAACTGTGACAGTTCTTTTGGGTTTTTGATGCCTTCCTGTCATATCACCCCAGGCCTTTTGCTCATCAACTCTCGCAGGGACCCTATGCAAAAGTACCCTAATTTTATCAGAAAAAATATGCTGTTACAGTGATATGCAAAGATATGATTCTGTTTCTGTGGAGATTATTTCCTGATTTTGGATAACATTTTAAAATGAGATAGTACTGTTTTGAACTTATATGCAAGCTGTTTTTATGAATTTGAAAGTTCAAATCCAGGTGATCATTTGTCTTTGAATGATATTGACAGGCCTGCTAGATCAGTTTTTGTCTTTCAGCTGTGAGGACTTTCATTTTCCCATAGCTGCCAGGTTGACCAGATGTTAAAATCTTCAGTTTTTGGTTGATGTTGCCACTTAATTATTCCACAGTTCCTGCACATTACCACAAGATCCTGGCAAAAGCTACCCCCCATTTTTGTTGGCAAGACATCTCCTTGGTGTTTTATCTTGATGTGTGTGCTGATATGGGAGTTGTCCTGGGATAAAACTTTCAGTGTCTTTGTGATGCTTTCATTCTTTGACAGCTGTGATTCCCTTAGTTACATCAACTATTTTTCTCTTCTTCCTTTTCAGTGTGCAGGATCCAGGGCAGTTGTAGACATTTGGGATGACTCCTGCTGAGCATATTCAGCCTTTTTTATCCAATAGCTTTTCAGTTTCCCAAATTTCCTGATTTTCCTGGGAATGGGGTAGTGTGTATGTGCATGACACCTTCTCAGGTAACATGTCAGGTACTTCACCTTTGCTTGCCTATTATTCATATCCAGTCTGGGAGCTTTTTTAAAAAAATGATTGTCACCTTCAAACCAGCAGCAGGCAGCATTATGGGATGGACATTGTATTCAAGCAGGCTGGTACATGGGATCTGTAGTGTTTGGTGGAGTTATATCACACTGATATCTTAAAAGCTGATGCAATTCAAAATTAATTTACCTTCGAGAGTTGTAGGTATAGGTTTATGACCTCATGTTATACAAGCAACAAAAGGAAATAATTGCTGTTTTTCTGGAAGAAACAAATCTCAGCAGGTGGCATAATCAGTAAGGTTGCCATTTCATTAATTCCTCTGTGTGACTCTTTGAGCTTCTTTTTGAAAGTTTCATCAGGTCTGGTTGATGATAAGTAAGAAGTAAGGCTTGAGCAGTTAGAAGACAACTTTCATGAGCCCTTAGAGGATGTGTTTTGTATCAGTCCATTCCAGCAAAGCCTAAAGCTTAAACTGCAGTGAAGTGACTTAATGCAGCTATGCTCTTCAGTGCTTGCATCCCAGATATCTGTCATCTAAACACTTTGAGTTCCTTCCAGGCAGTGACTTGAACGTTGCACTGTTTCCAAGCAGAGCCCCAAAGCCTGGGAGGAAAGGCTGTAATCATACATTGAATAAATGTACTCTGGGATCTTCTGTAACAAGCTTGATGGCAGACTCTGCTTATGCTGAGAATGTATACAGGCACATTTTCTTCCTAAAGAAAAGGTTTCACACATAAATTTTGTGTGGCTTATAGGTCTTGTTTAGCCCTTCATTTCAGCCTCTTTTTCAAGATAGAATTATATCTAAGAGTCATGAATAGTGGCCACTACACTCCCTATAGGCAATGAAGAATGAAGAGCTAGGATTTACCCCTCGGGGAAGGTAATTGTGTTGATGGTGTAATTGTGTGACCAGGTCTCTAATCTTCCTTTGTAGTTCTTGAGGTAATACAACCTGCTGGTGTAAACTTAAAGGGGACTGTGCAAGAGAATTTACTTCAAAGTAAAGTGGTTTAGCCAGGACCCTTTCCGCTTCAGGAGAAACCAGGCATTTGACAAGGCAGAGCTGTATTTGACAGCATCTATGTACCAATCTGGCAATTATTGCAGTGATTACCCAAATGACCCTTTCAACCAGCAGTTCCCTAGATTTGCCATCCTCTCTTTCCTTCTGTGTTTGGTAACTCTGGGTTCATTTCTTGCAGACTGGTTCTTTATGCAATGATAAGACTGCACAAATATTGCCTTTAGTTTCTTTATGCATTCTCCACAGCACACAGCTAAAATCAAGAGCTGATCTTCTTTAACTATCAATTTACTCATCTGTTAACTTGTTTTTTTGATAGAGGCAAATTTTGAGGCAGCAACTGTAACAGTCTGACCACAAAACTCCATCTACATGAGAAAAAAAGGATGTTATGCAAAATTCTTATCACATTTTAATAGATAAAACTGATCTGAATATTCATCTCTTTCTATTTTATGTATGTCTGATTTTTCTCAAAGTTTATCAGCAGCAGAGAGGTTTATGCCACAAACATGAAGTTTTGGGTGTATAACTTCATCCTATTAAAATGCAAATCCATGAGTTTCTCTTCAGAAAAAAAAAAAAAAGAAGACAAATTACTGCTAAATCCCATTGAAAATTCCTTTTACCAATTAAACTTCTGTGCTTTGGATAGCAAATGAAGCAAATCGTTGCCATTTCTAATAAATACAAACTCAGTAACCAAAAACATCCATATTGCTATGGGGTACACTAAGGTAGTTTATTCCATTTTCCATAACCATGTAATGCCTTCTGAATTGTTAACAATAAAAAAATCTTTACTCTCACAGCAGTGTTTTTACAGTATTCTGGTACAGTATCTTAGATTTTTATTTCTCACATCTGTCACCATTTTTACTAGAGTTTGTATGACTTTGCATCTCTCAAACATCTTTAGTGGCAATTGTGTTTTCATGCAATGACTCACAGTAAGCATTGCATCAACTATGTTATAACGCATCTGTGAAATTTTGTATGATAAATGCAATGTGTCAATATGTATTAATTCTCCCTAGTGGATCTGGCTGGGATGCAGCTTATTTTCTTCACAGCAGCTTGTAGGGTGCTGTGTTTTACACTGGTGACCCAAGCAGCTTTGCTAATATAGGGATGATGTGGCTGTTGCTGAACATTGTTTACACAGCATCGATTCCTTCTGCTCCTTGCTCTTACTTCTCAGTAAATAGACTGAGCGTGGTCAAGAACCTGGCAGGAGACACAGCTGACACAGCTGATCCTGGGTGATATCCCAAAAGGATATCCCATATCGACTAACATCATGCTCAATGATAAAATGGGAAGAAGTTTTTCCAAAGTAGCTGTTGCTCAGGGACTGGTTGGGCACCTGCCTGCTGGTGGTGATTTCTTTTGTATCAGTTTATTTTCTTCATTTGGTTAACTGTCTTAATGACAACCCAGGAGTTTGTTCATTTGTTCCCTTCTCTCAACCATCCTGATGGGGGGGTGGGAGCAGGAGAGTGGAGGGTTCTGATCGTCCAGCTGGGCTCTACCCACTATATTCCCTAAACTGCAGTGGCACCTCAAGAGGAATGTCTGTGGATAATTTGTGTCAAGAGCTCACAAAGAATCGCACACATTATTTTCTCTTATACTCCTTTTAGGTGTCATTGATAATTTGCAGGCCTGCAGTAGACTTTTCAGTGTGCTAAAGGTATTGCCAGATGTGAGATCCCTGCCTGACTATGAATCTGGTATGAACCATTCCTTCTGCAAGGAACTAACAATCTCTTTATAAAGAAATACTAGGACAGCCCACTGAAAGTCCTCTTTACATATTTTATATGAAAATTATCGTATGAGGTTATATAATTTTCTTAATCTTTGAGAGAAATGAATGTTGAAATCTGGGGTTTTCTTGTGGAATCTTAGCACAAGGATGCATAAATACCCTCACAGTTGGTAGTCCCATGATCTGATCTAAATTGCAGGGAGTTATCCGGACATGATATTCTGCATCGTGTTCTTTAACCAAAGACCAAAACTCTTCAAAATAAGTAACATCTCAGGTTTTGGTAGAAAAAAAAAAATCTAGAAATTAGAACATTTAACCTCTTCATATTAAAAGCTTAGTATGAAGTCAGACAAAGTAGAAAAATGGCTAGACACAACCCTCGCTCACCCACCATGATCTTGCAGGTGGGTTTTTAGTCTATCACTGCCTTTGAGAAATTTAGTGAATTTGCTTCTTCTTTGATCCTATTTTCTTCTTCATTATCTCTGAGCCCACGTTCTTTGCTCTTTTCTCCTAAGAGTAGTTTCAGTTTCTCTGATTAAGCTGCAATCTGCTGGTTTCCTGTGATGCCTATTATCTTCCATCTGGGTTGTGACCTAGAAAATTTTTATTTTTTTTAATCAAATACCACTCTTTGGCTCATTTTGGAAACTAATCATATTTTATCTTTCTAACAGTGTAAATTTTATGCTTAAGGGACCAAAATAATGCTAATTTTAAATAGCAGCAAATGAAATATGCAGCATATTACAAAATCACACTGATACATCACTGTCTAGGAAAACCCTGACCCTAGAAGTTTTAGCACTGTTTTTCCAGTGTTAATAAGACAAAGGTTTTTTGGTGACAGCTGCAATATTTGTAACTTTGTCCTGTTTCTCATTTGTAGTCTACCACTCTTGTTTTCTCCATGCGTTTGAAACTTATATAAGGTCCAGCTCAGTTTGAGTTTCTGGCATGTTTTATTTAATTTTTACGCTTTCTACTTCCAACATGCATTATACTCTTCACTGTTTCCTTGTGTGTGGGTTTCTATGTATTCATTATTCCCAGTACCTTCTTCCAGCAGGTGATTGCCAGACACTCATGCAATTTTAATTAAGGAAATTTCACACCTTCCATCTTTGATGGTTTCAGTTCTTTGTCTGGTTTCTTTAATTTTGGGGGTTTTCCTGCCAAAAAAAAGAAACCATCACTGAAGATGTAGTTTTGTTTGTCTAGACTCTGTATAAATTATGGTGATTCCTCTTTGCTCCTTCCAGAGTTAATCTGGGTAATTAGTGTTTCTGTAGCGTCCTTGAAAATTATCAATCTACAGTGTAAGGTTTGTGGGGTTTTGGAGTTTTTTTGACTGAGTGTGTATTTGATGAATAAAAAGACATAAAACTTTTTGTTGAGGAATAGAGACTACGAAATTCAAAAGCATTTAGTTTCCTGTTATGCATGCTAAGTTAGTCTCACAGTTATGTGATTTCGCCTAGAATCTACTTCTCTAATAATATCAGCAATCTCTCTGCATTTGTTCTCAGTACAGGATCTCCCATTCTCATTGATCTTCTACATAGAAGTTTCCATTATTTCAGTAACAATAAATTGACTTTGTGTTTCTTGACAGCTTTGACATTTTGCTGTGTTTTTTCATTCTTTTTCCCAATAGCAAACTTTGTAGCAGAGGCAGATTTTATAGAAAACTGTAGTAAATGGAGGCCATTCCTGATCCCTGGCAAATAAGCCCTTCAGTGCTGCTTGCTTAATGGCTTCACTCTAAACTAAGTATCTGAATGTACCTATTGGGCATGCAGGGACCATCTGAGCCTGAAAAGTGGTCAAACAACACATTTGCCAAGCCAGCAGGAAATGCACTCTGCTCTCAAGGCAGAGGCTGACTAAGCTGCTGTAATATATAAGGAGTCATTATTAAGAGAAGAACATGATGATCACATTGTTTGTAAATTTGTGATTTTTGTTGTGCAACATGAAAAAAAAGAAGAGAGGAACAAAGGAACTGGCAGCTGTTCTACATTGGAAATGCAACTATTATTTTGTGCTCTTTCATCTAAATGAAATGAGATTTGGAAATGAAAGAATAGAGTAGGAGGAGGAATCATTTAATGAAATGGGACTTTGGGGAACATTCTCTCAAAATCTTTAACTTCCAATTTATTTGAGTTAATGGTATTTTTTTTAAAAGCAAAATGTAGTAAAGATAAGTTACTCTATTGGTGCCTGTCCCTCTCTTCTGTGGTTTAAAACTCTCTGCTTACCTGGATTTTACTTACTTTATTGTGGTTTTGGTTATAAATTTCTGAGAACCATATATAGAAATACAGCAAGTTGTTTTCTCTGTGTATATGAGTAGCAGAAAAAAGCAATATGTGATTGTGTCATGTCTCATCATACACATTCTTATACCAGACTGCAGAATACTGTTTTACAGACAATTGTTCACAGCATGGGCAAAATACTATAAAAGAAAATAAGAGAGGAAAAATTAAAACCACATACATTTATAGAATGTATTTTAAAAGTAGCACAAGTTAATTATGAGATGAAATGCCAATGTAAATCTAAAATAATAGGAATATCTTGGCTATACGTATAAGCTAATATTGTTTGGCATTTGTGAGCTCATATGTAAGCAAGATCTGAAAAATAATGCTACTGATTTTGTCTTACAATAAATTTTTAAAAATGAAAATTGTTTGTCCATTCTATAATCCTACTGTCCATCTTATATGTCCATACAGCAGAGTACTTTTGAATCCTTTAATAGGGTTGGAGGAGAAGTATTTGGAATAGCCAGATGCTTAGTTAAAAGAAACTCCTGGTCTACAGCATAAATGAGTGCATGAATGCAAGCCTTTGTGTCACTGTATGTGTGAGCATGCACATGTGTATATTAGAGGTTATTCATTATGGCCACTGAAATTCAAATTGCCAAATCATCATGTGGAAATTCTTCTACTAACATGGATGAAGAAATGTGTGAGATCATCAGGCATCCTCTGATTTGTACAGTTTTACAGGAAAGAGTTTGTAGATTTCTTACAGTAAAGAACCAGGAGGTCCTGGTGGGCAGGAAAATGGACAGGAGCCAGCAATGTGCCCTTGCAGCAAAGGAGGCAAATGGTATCCTGAGTTGCATTAGGAGAAGCACTGCTGGCATGTTGAGGGAAGGGATCTCTATCCTTTTTCTCAGCCCTGGTGAGGCCACATCTGGAGTGCTGTGTCCAGTTTTGGGCTCCTCAATACAAGAGAGAATGGAGCTATTGGAGAGAGACCAGCACACGGCCACAAAATTGGTTAGGGAACTGGAACATCTCTCCTATTGGGAAAGGCTGAGAGAGCCAGCACTGTTCAGCCTGGAGAAAGCTCCAAAGGAAAACTCATCAATATTCTATAAATACCTGAAGAAAGGCTGCAAAAAGGGCAGAGCCAGGTTCTTTTCAGCACTGCCAAGTGACAGAACTAGAGGCAATGGGCACCAGATGAAACACTGAAGATGGCATCTAAATATCAGAACTTTTCCATTGTGAGGGTGTCTGAGCATTGGCATAAATTGCTCTGATTGGTATGGGATTCGTGGAGATATTCAAAATCTGTCTGGACTTGATCCTGAGCAATTGGCTCTAGGTGACACTTCAGTCGGGGGGTTGGATAAGGTGACCTCCAGAGATCCTTTCAAACCTCAGCCATGCTTAGATCTGTTACTGTTCTTTTTCCTAGCATCCTGTATTGGTTGCTACTATGGAAATACAGGATACAGGTTCAGTGTCTGCTAAAGATGATTCTTTACCCTCACCTAATACTTCTGTTTCTACGAAAATGATAGAAGAAACATTAATTCTTTCACATGGTCAGATGCACATTGATGTGGAAGTAGAAGCCTCACAGGCTGCAGAATAGTGGAAGGGAGGGTTCAGAGTCCTCCGAGTACCAGATCTTTGTACTGTTATTAATGACACTTGTAATCTCTCTGAAGACTGAATAGAAAATTAAATTATTTTAGTAGGATGTGTATTGCATGAACATATTTTTTTTAACCTAAATCAAAGGGCTTTTAATAGTGGTGAGTTTTTTTGACTTTTGGAAAGTTGTTTTTTGTTTTTTTTGTTTTTTTTAACAAGAAAGAATATGCTTGAAAAGAAATGGAAATGCATTAAATCTCTGGAAAGGGAAAGTGGCTGACCTTGTGGTGTTTGTCCTGCATAACAGACAGAGGTATGTTGATAGTGAAAATGAAAAAAGTAAGATTTCATCTTGAGAATAATAGAAAAGGTGAGCATTGAGGCTTAGAGCAATGTTAGGGAGGGAGAGGAGGGAAGTCACTCCCAGAATCTGGGTGATGGAAGCAAGTTAAGGAGCAGTTTAGAATCTGCCATGCATGTTTAATTATTTTAGTATATGTTTTCTTTTCTATAAGTGAAGAACTTACATTAAACTTCCAGGTTTTAAACCATGGTTTGACTTCTCCTGTAGATCATATAGTGCATAATGTAGTTTCATGTGAATCTGATCTTTTCGTTTACTGTGGTTTTCCTGGGGACTATCAATTTCGAATAAAATTTGGACATGCTTTAGGCAAGGAGTCTTAGAGCATGAAACTCAGGGCAAGTTATGAGAATTTCAGTATTAGGTGTGTCTTTTCACAAGTATGTGAATAGTATATAAGTCAAGGTGGAGAAAAATAAAATTTAGTGTTAGAGCAAAAGGAATTGCTCCACAAAAATCAACGTCAGTCTTTGGCAGTGAGTAGGTAGTACAGTTCAAAGCTCCAGGTAAACACATACTGTTGTAAGTCTTTCAGGACTGGATCTCTCAAAATAGAAATTCATGCTAAGCCAAAGAATTAGGTAAACAAATCCAACTGCTTGCTAAAGTTTCTGTTTCCTCAGAAGATATTAAAAAACAGATTATATGACTACTTCTCAGCTGTACCCAGTTAGACCACCATTAATCTAAATCTATGTTAGTACGATGAATTATAGATACACTTTCACGTTCTACTACATTTGTCACAAGGACAGTAACACCTAAATGAAAGACAGAGAGGACAAAAAAAAGTAGTAACCCCTGCCAGTTGTTTCATTAAAAATCAGAATAATTTTAAAATTTTTAGTTGGCACATCATGGTTAGTGTTTTTATGTGGTCTGTCTACTGTAGATACACCTCTGATCATGTAAATACATGTTACTAACACCTTGGAATGCCCACATGCTCCTAAAACTTTTGTTATGTGTCAGGCAGCTCTTCTCATTACCATGTTCCTAACACTGGAAACCACTGCTTCTCACTTGGACCTGATATATGCCTCGTTGGATTCTCTGGAGTATTTTTGGGAAGCGAAGGCATTTGCTGAAAGGCATAGTGTGCCAGCTGATATATTCCATACCTAGTGTTTGAGGAATGCTGTGTTATCTTGCAGCACCTCTTGTCTTAAGAAATTGTGCTAGGAAAAAAAAAAAAAATGTATTTAAGGTGTACATACCAGACAAACCAGTTGTATGTGTTTCTAGAAGGTATACTGGCATGATATAAGGAAAGCAGAGATCATGAAAATGTATGAAGAAATTTTCCTTCCCTCTCCCTTCAACAATGGAAAATCTTCCATTTTCTTATCATACATCATATATATTCATTAAATAAAAGCCTATTTTATCAGAACATTTTCATTTCTATGGGCATTTTTTTTCATTCTGAAGACACCCTTTTGTATACAGAGATCTTTGTTTTAGATAAAGTGTTATCTCTTCTAGTCAGACAGATGTACAACTTGTTAGAACTCTTTTTTTATATCTCAGCGTCTATAATTCACTAAGTGTTTCACACTGAATCTTACTTTAGAAATAGAATATCCTGACTTGAAAATTACCTATGAGAATCATCAAATCCATCAGCATATAAACATATATGCTTGATACAAACATATCTTGGGTTAAATGTTTTTAGATTTGAGTGATTGGTTATTGATTGGACAAGAGCCAGAACTAGAGAAGCTGACTGATTTGGACTGAAAAGTAGCTCATGGTGATGGACTCAGGACACCTTTCCCTAAGTGCTGTAATACTGCAATGTGTTAGCATGGTGTTCAATGTGTGTGACTTCAGTGTCACTCTGCAAAGGTGAAGTGCAGGGAGATGAACTGATTTCCACAGTTGATAGAGTCTGCACTATTCAAGAAAGATAAGTCCATTTTCTAAATTTCACTCTACATTTTCTAGTCCTCTCAGGCCAATATATTTTCCATCTTTCTCAGGGACAAGGTATTGTACCACATTGAACAGAGAGAATCGAAAAAAGATAAATTACAGTAGTTGAACTTATTAAGAATTGCAATAACAAATGCAGTAAGTGAATCATGCATTATAGTTATAAGCATAAACACTGAAATTATTTACAAAAGACATTGCCAGCCATAAAGCTTAGAAAGGTCCTTCCTCACATCAGAGTTTCCATATGCCCTCTAAAATGCAACATTTCACTTGTTACAGTGCAAGCCAAGAGCATGTTTAAAAGATAAGGATCCTGGCCAAGAATGAACTTTCATAAAATTGGTAAGGGAATTTCTTAGTACTCTTGAATCTTTCAGACTTACTGATTTTAATTAATCCTTTGTGGTTTAATGAACTATTCTGAGCTAGAATTGTCAGGATCATGGAAAACTGACAGTGAAGCTCTTATGCTCAAGATTTAGACTGCCAGTCAACTTAGATGAAGAAATTATGCAGGAGGAATGTGAGTTATGTGGTGAGCCTGGGACCAGGCAGATGAGCAGTCGGGTCTCCACTGTGGAGGGCAGCAATGCAGGAGGTGATTTGCCAGATCAGATCCAATGTGACAGGATAGTCTCAGTTACCTGCTCTACAGCACAGGACACTGGGAGAACGACTGACTTACTGGCTCGCCATAGCAGAACTATCAGGATTGCTACCTTTGTAACCCCTGATTTGTGTGGCTAGAACAAATGAGACATGAATAGCAGAAATGCAAACCTCTACCACCCTGATCAGTTTGGGGTTTATTTTCTCCCCCTCTTCTGCCTATATTATTATTCTTTATCATTCTTGTTTCATGAAATTCTAGTGATAGGATTCAATATCCATGGCAGATACAATAAAAGA
The DNA here is from genome assembly GCA_013397295.1 of Polioptila caerulea. Lineage (NCBI taxonomy): Eukaryota > Metazoa > Chordata > Aves > Passeriformes > Certhiidae > Polioptila > Polioptila caerulea. The sequence goes on from VYXF01007125.1 coordinate 697,158, forward strand.
AGATACAGGTAATAACAGTAAATTTTTTTAAAAATTCAGTAGAGGTACTTAGATGAAAAAAAAAGTCTGTATTTCACTTACCTCTTGAACTCCTTTTTAGATGTGTTAGTATAACTTAATTAAAATTATTTGGGGATGTTTGGCTCAGAAATACAATATCAATGTAAAATCATCTACTATATTAAAACATGAATTGAATTATACTTTGGCGTTATAGGTTCATACAATATTTCATTTCATAGTCAGTATGAGTCAGGATGGAGAAGATTTCAGTTCCTTTGTGTTTCACCCAACTTATTGATATGATACCATGTAGGCAATTTTACCAGTACATATTCCCATTTTGCCGTCCCATTTCTATACTAGTACCAGGACAGAAGCTGAAGCAATATTCCTTCACCCATATTTTAAGTGTTTTCTTTTATTACTTTTGTTTGAGAGCTAATACTTCTTTTCATTTCCCTACACTTTTTGAAATGTCATTAAACTCTTTGTCTTATACTCCATTATCTAACAATAAAAATGCTTTTGGTTTAAAATTTGAAGTGTGCATGGAAAGTGTTATTAAAAGTAAATATTAGGAAGTGAAGTAATGAACAATATAGATACCTCAAGGACACACACTCCTCTGCCACTGTCTACTTCAGCAGGACTTCTCAAAGGGAGGTACATTTTTCTCTCATTGGTAACTATGCAAATTAACCAGACAAGCCTTGTCCATTTTGATTGAACTACCAGAGGTAAAATGAAAAAGGTTTAATTTTTATTAATTGACTTTTAAATTTTTATTAATTGACTCTTTAAAGATTTAAATCACCAAGAAACATTTTTTGGAAAGATGTTGTCTGAGTCACTAATGTTGATTTTTAACAGTCTTGAAAACCGCACATCTCGTATGTAGCATGTTGCCTTGAATGCTGGCAAGTTTCAGTGTTCAGTAAGGGAAATATAAAGGCAGAATTATGTCCTATTGGATTAAGCCCATTCTGATGGTCTTGCTGCTAATTTGATAGTCTGTATGTTTCTATTTTATGCTGTATGTAATTCAGTATCTAAGAGAGGAAAATAGGTTTCAAGATGACATTTTTAAAGGACAAATTCCATATTATTCTTTAGGGGTAAGCATCACCACCACAAGCCATAGAACTTAGATGTGAGGTCTTTGGGGTTTTTTAAATATTATTTCTTTTATTTTAATATTTTTCTTTAGTGGCCTTGATATTGAAATTCAATTGCAATAAGCTTCAAGTGAGTTACAACTGAGATGGTTAGCCAAATATTTATGGCAAATTTAAAGAGAATACAGAGGTGAGATTATGAATTGTTTAATTTCAGCGTTCGTTATGATTGTTTCATATGATTCTAATCACTAGCAGAAAACAAAACTGGAGTAAAGAAGCTGTTATTCAGCTTGAGGAGGTTGGGGGTTTTGAGTTAATCATTTCCAAATGGTTGACCATGGTTTTAGTAAATACAAGTTAAAATTTTATTAGAGTATTCAAAAATGTGCACTTGAGTTATTTTGTTTGAAATATTGCATTTTAAATGTTTTGTAGCCTATTGAAGGCAGTTCTACTAATCAGACTCCAAAATCAGACATATTTCAGGAATCACAAAGACGTGAAAGACTACTTAATAATGTATTCTGTACACTGCAATATCTATAGTGAGAATTTTTAAGATATATAAAATTTATCTTGAGTGGATAAAAATGAGGAAAGATTGTGCTATGCTTTGTTTTCTTTCCAGTTAATCATACTTTTCAAATAAATGCTCAGATCATGAGGCAAAATCTCATTATATTATTTATGTATCTGTAGTGATTTGACAGCATGTAAGTTCATTTCATCAGGAACTCATTCTATCTAGCAGCAGCTTAGTTTGGGCTAGTCAGTAAGGGATGTTATTAATGATTTGGCATATATGTGTGAACTTTTCCTACAAGGTAACTATCTGTACTCATTTTTGTCAAGTATAAAGGGCGTTTAAAGAGCATGGTTACTATATGTCAAACATATCTGAATAGATTGTGAATAGTGAATTTTATTAAATTAAATTTCTGATGTTGCTCTGGCCCTGACATTTTCAAGCAATTTAAGCATTGCAGTTTGTCAGCATATTAATGTATTTTTGTAAATGGAAGGGAACTCAATTACATGTGAAGTCTACATTTTAATATTCTGCTAAACTCAAAAGGTATCTGTTCTCAAAAATAGAAGAATAAAAGCCACTTATTTTGTTATTATATGTATCAATAGCTCTTATTCCTATATATCTCTAAAATATTGAGTTTTTGTATAAATAGCAGAGCAGAACAAATGGAAGTAATTCTTTGACCAAAATGTTTATAAGGTAGTTATAGTTAAAAAACAAAGAAGTAATAATTTTAAGATTGCTTTAGAGGAATGATTTACCTTCAAAACATGCACATATCAATGTAAGAGAAATTATTAGGAGGCCAACCAGTAGTGAGGGGAAGGAGACTGTTGTTAAAATATTCACTTATAATGAATTATAGTGTTTGGGGAAATATGCAGCTAAATGTTGATTTCCAAACCAAGTGACTAATTTGCTCTTCAGTGTGCAAAATTGGCACAGTGAATTTTCCCTATACCAGAGTCTTGGATGAACTTAACTANTGTTAAAATATTCACTTATAATGAATTATAGTGAATTATAGTGTTAGTTTTTTTATGCAGCTAAATGTTGATTTCCAAACCAAGTGACTAATTTGCTCTTCAGTGTGCAAAATGGACCATAGGTTGGCACAGTGAATTTTCCCTATACCAGAGTCTTGGATGAACTTAACTAGGCACAGTAGCTATCATAAAATCCTATTGTATGTGCCCTTTGCATTTATTGAGGAGTTTTTTTGTTTGTTTGATTGGTTTTGTCTGTTTGTTCATTCTCACAGCAATAAGAAATAGGACTTTGTTGAAATGCGTAGTATGACTGAGACAATCATATGAGGCTCAAGGAGAAAAAAAAAAGCACAGCTTTAACGAGTTGATTTATGCAGCCAATATTAAATCACTGTTCAATTGTTCATTTTGGGGAGGGCAATATTACAGGTTCCATGTAGTTTCCAGCTCAGAATCCTGTAACGATTTCTGTATGTGTTCATAATAACTTTATAACAGATCCTGCATCCTGCTAACTTGAAAATTATTTTATTTACTATTTATAAAAGGAAGGGGAAAAAATAAAAAGCATGTCTTATAAAAATTAAAATGTGAAGCTTAGTAGGGCATGGCATCTTCATAGATTACCTGGCATATTTAATTATAATGATAGCAGCAAAAGCAGACTGCTGAGTGTATGTCCAGCTTGGCATATGACACTTATTTCCATGCCAGAGTATGACAAAGTTCCATGCCAGACTGGCAAAGGAACTGTATTGTTTTCTTAATGCACCAAGTTAACTTGGAGGAGAGTGTTCACCTCCAGTTCTGAATGAGGTTTTAGGACTTTTTTATGTTCCATGAAGCTCCACTGAAGCTCCACTGTAATCCTCTGTGATGGTTGCACACAGAAATCATCTTCTCTTTACCTCACTTGAACCTTGTTGACTTTAAATGCCACCTTTTAGATGGTTACATAACTTTCCACATTGTTGTAGTGTAATAATATATCTCTTTTAAAGTCTTAACTTCCTGTAGGCCTTTGCTGCTAAGGAAGTAAGCAATAAGCTGTTAGTGAACTCTTTGAGCCCTCCCATGGGTTGGAAAGCCAGTTCATTCTGTTTACAGTGTATGGCATGGCATGCTATGTCATGTTCCAGAGTGGTGGAGCAGTGCAAAGAAAAACTATTCTCCTTGCTTCACCCATACAGTACTTGTGCAGCCTATCTGTCTGCTGGGAGGGAGACAGTTCTTCTTTCCCTTTAATATTATTGGTTTTTAACCCCATTTACACTTGTAACATCCAAAATATGCTGTGGCAGAGTTCCACAACTAAATTTTCTTTCATCTTCACACTGATTTATGTCATTTTGTGTCCTTTTGATTCTGTATTTTGAGAAACCGAAAACTATTCATCTACACACTGCTCTGTTCCATCTCTCATTAACAGTGACTTTTCCTGACTGAAGATTCCTGGTCTATACAGTTCTTCTGTTCAGAAACTCATATGTATCATCATCCTTACGTACCTTATAATTTTGCATATTGTAACATTTTTGCACATTGTGAAATCCTGTTCTCGGGATTTTGGGCTTGCTATTCTGAGTGGTGCAGAAAACACTGAGCCACTTAAATGTGTTGAAGACCACACACCCTAATACAGACTTGCAGAGAGAATTTCTGGGGACTCTCAATATTGAGAAATGTCACCATTTATTTAGTCACAATTTTCTGCTTCTGTTTTTAACCATTCTTCACATTTTTTGAAGGTTTTCCTTGTTATCCCAGGAGGACTGAGTTACTTTAAAATCTTTTAGCACAGTTACTTTTAGAATCTTTTGTTAAAATCCTTTGGAAATCAAAGGGTATGTGCCAAGGCATCCTTTTCCACATAGTCAGTGTTCCTCCTTTGAGTTACAATATCCCTTTTCAGAAACTCTCTTGACTATTCCCCCGTACATTAAATTCATTTACATATATGTTAATTCTCTTCTTCAGTGTAATTCATAATCGCTGTCTTGAATAGAATTGGGACTTACTGATCTGTAGTTTGAGGTGTGCCCTTGCATGCCCTAGTCTTGTTCCCATTTTCAAAATCATACAAAACAAAAACCCAAGCCCCCCTCCCCTCTCCCAAAAATCCATGTCTACCATTCCCATGGTTTGGATGCCATTTTACGTGACGACCACAGTAATTCCTCATAAGAATCCCATGCAAACAGTGTTTGACCTTGCTTGGTTTTTCTGTTCACTTCTGGGGTTTTTTTAAAAAACATTTTCCAGCAGTAATTCAATTTGAGACAGATCTCTGATGTACCCCAACTTAAAAGGAGTTCCATCATGGGAACCTCCCAGACCTACTCATCATTAAATTTTGATTTGGTGAGTCATTTACATTTCCTGCTAGGGCCTTGCCTCTTTGAACATTCCCTTTATACTTAGCTGGTCTATTAGCCCTAAAGCCTTTCCAGCAGGCTTAATGCTCCTGTTGGGCTTTAGAAAGCATTTAATGCTTTCCATTATGCTTTCAGCAAATTGTTCCTCAATATATTGTTATTTTTCTTTCTGCAACTATCTAAACCTGACTTCATTGTTAAAAATGGGTCCTTGGCAGTGCATAACAACTTACTGTTCTCTGTGTTTTCAGTGTCCCTGCAGTGATTCCCATTTTTAGTAGGTCCTTAGGCATCTTTGAAACATGATTAATGGTACTAGAAATCTTTTAAGCAGGGAAGTAAAAAACTTACAAATTTCAAATCTTCCCCTGTTTACCAGTCCCCATGACCTGTATTCCTCCATAGAAAAATAAATACCCTGTCCACAATGACAACAAGCAAAAGAATTGTGTGCATTTTTTCCTTTGTAGATTTCTGGACCTGTCTACAATTTCACTGGCTGTATAAAAGTTGTAGAAATCAATGATGTCGGACCTTTCAGCTTCTCTAACTCTGTGGGAAGAAGTAATGTTGACGACTGCAGGTAAACCACCCTCTATGCCTTTCCAAATCATAAGAAATTATTTCTGCTGATTTTACTTTCTTCCTTACCCAGGGTGACAATTTTAGATAATTTCAAGAATGGTTACAGAAAAAAAAAAGACAAAAATCCCTAGAGAGACAGATATTGTGCTTTCTTTTATGCTTTTAAAGCATTTTCTTTATGGAAGATTTTAATTTTTGCAGAGTAGTTCAATTAAGCTTGACAGCTTATTTAGAGTGAGTTGTCACACCCTGAATGCTGAAACAGTGTACTAAGAAAGATGATCTGCAGGAAAATACAGGGCTGGGAAGTGGGGAGATGTACTGATTGTGTTTTACTTGCGAATTTGGGACTTCCATTAATCTTGTTACAAATATGGATGACTTGGTGCCACATTTACTGTACTAGAGATGGTGAAAAATGCTGGAAAGTATTGTTTTTGAATACATTTAAAAACCCAATTGATTTCAGTTTTTCATGTTCACATTGCTGTTAGTCATGCATTGATTGAAATAAAAGGCCATACAGGGGCAAAAGTGTAAATTAGAATTCTACTCTGAAACACGATAGGTTTGAATATGGAAAAGTGGAAAGCAAAGGAAAACAGAGGTGCGTTGCATTTGTAGATAATGAAGTCTTTCAGAAGAGAAAATAATTTCAGTCACAGGATGAACATGTCCTAGATTCCTGGGGGATGTTATATATGACATTTTACATATGACTTTTTCTCCTAGAATTTACGGAATAGGTCAATTAATGTTCATGGGCTTGCTAAAACACTGTCCTCAAAAGCTGGTAGTGACTTGTTAGATAATTGATTAAAGATCTGTGAGATCTGAGCTCTGCATTCACTTCCACCACTAACCCCTTAATGAACACACATCTCACTCAGGTTACAAAAAGAGTGTAAACCCACTGTCTAATGAACTACCTGTGCCAAGTTCTAGACCTCTAAGCTTTTGCCAGTAAAAGTTCCTCTGAACACAAAATTCAGTTTGCTGTACCTGCATAGACTTACCACCATTTTTATTTAGAACAGCAGATCATTGTCATCTCCTTGTTCAAACTGGATAAAGAATTAAATCTTTGCAGCCTTCAAGTTCCTCAAAGCATTTTGTTTGGAATATGTTCTCAAAGTGCATTTAACAAGTGGTTGTGTGTCTAAATCATGCACAAAAATGAAAACCCTGGCCTCTGTTGTGATAAACCCCTAGTAAGAAAGGGCATGTCTCCTTTCTTGCCTTTCTGCACAGAATTTCAACAGAAATTTTTCTAGTCAGAACTATGGTGTCCTTCAAAATGAGGGCATGTACTCTTGCCTGTGAAACTATGCCTCTGTGTAAAACAGAAATTCGTAAGGTTGAAAGCAAGTGAGGAAGCTACTTCATGTCTTTCATTCAGGTATTAACTTTTAAGAATCATTTTTATGAAAAAAAATCACAAACCACCTCTGCTGTCTCCTCTGGTTACTAGATTAGGAAATTTCTATTTTGCATATGCATTAGAGCTTTGATGTCCTAAATCATAGGCAAGAGACAGTTCTGGGTTTTAAACTACTAGGTAAAAACAGGATAACTAAAAAATCAGGACTCTTACCATCTTTTCTACTTTCTTTCATTCTCCTTAATAATACTTTTGTTGATACAAGTGCTTACATCCTTGATCTTTTTAACACTATTCTTTTTTACAGCTTTTCCTATTGAACACTTTATATAACTGTTCAATTAAGTATCACTAGCCTTCAACAAGCAAAAAAAAGCAATGAGAATAGCTTTGTCCAGTCTGTGTGTATAACATAGAGAGGGATATACACTGAACGAGGTGGCTTGTAAAAAAAAATAGCTTTGTTCCTTTTAAATTTTTGTTAGTATAGAATGCTGTGTTATCTCTTGTATTATAATCTATAGAATTATGTCCCAAGATTCATTGAATTTTTAATTGATTCTGATACTCCATAATTAATTAGCATAAAATTATGGATAGTATGGTATAATAACAGACATTAAAGATTGCTTTATTTGAATCAGAACTCAGTGATTACAGTTTAGGACTGCTTCTTGCAAATACTTATTGTGCATATGTTACTGATTAGGTGAGTAAAATGACATGACTCTTTGTATAGATGAACTGGAGATATAATTTTTTACATAAAAGGATATTGGAAGAGTGCAAGGCCTTCTCAATCCTCTATCCTAAGCAATATGTTCCTTTTGCCTCCTTTCTTCATCAGAATGCTGCAGATGAGCCTAAGAGGGTCCAGCTCCATTCAGTCAACATAGACCTGGCACCATCCTGGTCCAAATCACAGCTATTCCTGTCTGGGAAAAGCTGAATTTCAACAATGGAAATTGTTGTACTTAGTCTGTTGATATTCACATTAATTTCAACATATAATTGAAGTTATTCTGAATTTTCCTTGGTGGGGAGGGAAATCCATAGAAATGGACTGCTGGGAAGCCTGACTGACATTCTTCTTACTCATTCCTGCACTGTGACACAAATTTCATAGCTGCTCATACCTGGCACCTAACATAATTGTTTGCTTTGCACTTTAGGTATAACCCACATTCATCTTGACATCATCTGTCCTTAAATATAGTCTGCTTCCCTAAAAACACCTACAAAGCTCAGCTGTCATTCCCATTTTGCAAGACAGGCTTCTAGGGAAGATGGATTTGTTTTGAGAAGGAAGGAGAAAGTGATTGAAGTTGTTTAAATATGGCAATAATGGATTATATACTTTGCAAATATGAGTAGCAAGTGACTACAGAAAGCATGATGTAATTACTATTTTATTTTCAGTATTTTTATGGTTCTGTAGATGCAGTATTGCTGCAGTTGGAGCTGCCTAATAGTAGCAGAGAACTCTACAGTGTGGCAGACAAAGCAATCCAATTTCTTCTGTAAGAACATCCCTGTGTTTGTCACTCAGTGCCACTGTTTCTGTTCTTAGTGTGGTAGTTTTTCTTTAACTGACCTTCTGCTTATCATCACCTACTTGTAGACTTCTAATCCTTTTGAATGCCCTGCTTTTACATGTTTAGCATGGTTTGGGGGCATTCAATTATCCTGCTGGGTTTTGTCCTTCTTGGTGCCTCAGCTGCATGGATTTCTTCATTATTGTGGACATGCTGACAACTTCTTAAAATGTATGGGTTTGTGAGTAAATTTCAAGCTTATAATTATTTCATAGGGTTGAAATTTACTAAAATGTGTTCTGCCATCTTTCTAAATGGATTTATTTGTATTTTAAAATACCAAAAGGGTGATCTAATATGTTCAAGGAATATGGGGAGCTTTCAAAAACATATTTTAGAGATAGTTCATTAACCTTTTCAAAACTACTGAAATCACTACATTGGGACAAGACATCACCTTTCAAAGGATGTTATATACTGCATGTTCCTTATCTCAGAGATTTACATTACTGTTTAAAAAATGTTAGGAATAAGGAAATGTAAAAAAATTTGCATCATAAAACTAGTTTCATTGGCATAGATATCTGACTACCTACTGTCTAAAATTCTAAATATATTATGACAAGAATGTTATTTGTTCCTTTAAAATTCATATATTTTAATGCAAATGTCATGCACCACAAGGGAGACAGAATTCTTTTAACTTGGTAGAACTAAATTGGAGATGGGGGCAACATGAAAATTACCTTTCATGTCATTTTGGAAGCAGTTGTTAAATTCTGCTTAAATTCAAGGAGATGATTGATACAGGCAGCACCAGGCAATTGGATATGATCAAAGACAAAAAACTTGCAATAACCCTTATCATTCTGAAAAATGCAAGATTTCTGTGCATGCTCAGAAGCACTGATGTTTCAGATATGAGGCTTTAACTCAGTTAATCTGGCCCAGATCCTTCTGCTATTCACAGGCATCATTGTTTAAGCATGGAGTTCATAGGTAAACTATTCCATGGCAGCACAAGGACAGAGAGCAGGTAGGAGGGATAGACTGCACAAAAGGCCCATCAGAACTTCCTGCCATTAAATGTATCCAAGGTGAAACAGGAAATGGCAGAATAATGGTGTGAGCAGGAGGACTTTTACTGTCTGAGGGCAAACTGGCAGCACTTCTGAGCCATGAAGCTTTGGCTTTCAAGAGAAGTTATAATGGAATCATCAATTAGTAAAGGTAATGCTCCAAAAGATAGTTTTCTAGAATTATGGTCAACTATATAGTTATGTAAAGCTTGTCAAAGTTTATTTTATGATTCTCTTTAAATTATGTCTGTCTCAGAGTTATGAATATATAGGCAATTTTGAAAGAGATGATATAATGACCAATAGTAGTAGTAGAAGGACAATTGAAAATAACAGATCTCTGATAACATTTTTTAAGAAATGAAATCTTTTTTTTTCCTTCTTCTGAAGAAAGATGCTTGTTATGTGTTAATGTAATATAAAGCTTCTTCAAATGTTTCAGAAAATGTTACTGGAATAGATTTACTGGAATTGTTACTGATTGTTACTGAAATGCAGGATAAATGACTGTCACTTCCAGATAGAGTTCAGATGACAGATATAAATGAAGCTTTGAGCCCTGGTATTAAAAGCTGGTGTTTACTGCAGTTTGCCTCTGTTTTAGTGTCTGGGAGCTATGACTGCTATATATTGCTGTAAGAGTTTACTGTAACAGTTTATTGCATGTACTAAATTCAAAGGTTACCAACACAAACACACACAGAAAATATATACATATACATATACATATACATATACATATACATATACATATACATATATACCTACACCTATCCAAGGCTTGTTTTTTCCATTTAAGAAAAAAAGGAATCCTATCTATGAAACAGAAAAAATACTGTTTACTGTTTTCCTTAGAGAAATATTACTGATGAATGCAAATGTACAACAGTGAATTGGACTCTCAGAGAGGAGCTAATAAGCTAAGTTCTTCATTACTGCCCATTAGACAGAATTGTGGTAGATTTAAAAAAAAAAAATTGCTTTCTTATAAATTTATATTAATGTATGTTTCCAGGCTGAAGCTGAGCTTTATTTCAGCAAAAACTCTAATTGCTATTTGCAGTTTGGACAGAGACTCTTGAAAGTGCATTACCCTAGTTCCATTCCATCAAGAGGACTGATGGGTTTCCTAATATATGGCAATTTTCTCTGGAGCTATGCAATACACTTTGGAGAGCTCTCCATGTTTTCAGTAAACCCTCAGTTCCACTTTCCCCTCACTCACGCCCTCATGCACTTTCCAACAAGCTCCAAATCCCCTTCCTCATGTGCAAATACTCCCTTGTCCATTCTGTAGTTTTCTGTGATATTGTTACAAAAATCTCCACAGACCACAACGCCTTTGTGAAGTCAGTTTCCTGTGCAATTTCTCAGCATTTTTTCCAGTGTGGAACTTCCTGGTTTTCAGTATATTATAAAATATTACAACTCAGAGCATCTGACACCAGGGATCTGGAGGTGTTTGACTTCTGTCTTTGGAATGAACTGCATACTTTAAAAAGGGCAAAGTTCATCTGCTAAAAGTTTTTTTTCCAGTCAGTTGTGAAAGTCCTACTATTACCATTCCACTCTCCTAGGAAAGTATTTATGCTGGTGCATGCTATATGTTAGAATTCATCTTAAGAATACGTAGAAGACACAGCTTGGCTTGAAGAGTTTCTTCATATGAATCCACTTGAACTGAAAAATTTAATGTCAATCAAACATACAAGTTGGCTCAAAATCGAAAGAGAAATCATAGAGTTTCAAGCTTAAGCTCTTCTGTCCACTTACATCTTAGTTTATCAATAAATGCAAGATCCTTTAAAAAGCATTGAGCTTCTGTTACATGTGAGAGACTAATAGTTAAATTCTTACATCCCAGCATCTCAATTCATATGTTACCTGTGTTTTTATTTTCTCCTAAACAGTTTAAAGTCAAGTGCTTAATTCTGAAACACACAAAAAAAAAGAAAAAAAATATACAGTGCTCATAAAACTATAGAAAATAATTAAATTAAGGATACTGACAATACTTAGTTTTATTTATTCAACAGGTTTTATGAGTTTTCTCTTGTTAACATGGAGATTGGATTAGATGTTTCTGAAATACAGAAATGAAGATAAAGCTTCATAAATATAATTCATTTGAATTCACCAAATGCATAAGGCTTGATATTATGTTAATAACTTTTCTGTACAATTCTAACATAGAGAGTGATAACAAGAATTTGATCTTCTTTATGCATTTATTTTGTTACTGTTTTCTTCTCCCATCTATTGCTTTTGCCGGCTGATAACTTTTCTATGTGTTTGCCTCTTACTCATTTTTCAGGGCCTGGGTTGCTTTCATTTGCTTACGTCCCTTTATTTGATTTGCCCTTCTTGATTTTCCTCATCTTTTGCATTTGTTTGGAATATTTTCTTTTCCTTTGTGAGTTTTGCCCTCCTGTGCAATTTCCTTTCTGCTCTATGTGCATACATGAATTCTATTCTTCTGTTACCTTTTCTTCCTCTTCTGGCATTCCTGCTCAGATAATGACTTTTTAGTGATAGACTTCAGTGTTTAAAAAAAAAAAAAAAAAAAGGAAGAAAGAAAGAAGTGATAGATGTAATCTTCCTTTCTCTTATAAATTCTCAAAATCATTGTAAAATGTTATACAAGCCCTTTATCTCAATCTTTTGAAGTATTCTGTGAATATTGTTTCTTATGGATTTTTGGTAAATCCATGTGTCAATTATATGCAGGTTAGATAACGTATGTTTGTAAATATTACATTTCTCTGCTTGTTTCTGGAAAATATTTTCTCTCATCAGCATACCGCAAAACTATTATTAATCGGCTTTAGGAAAATTCTCTATTTTTAGATTAATAATAGCACTTGGTGATGTTTATCTTGACCTTAATTATCCCTGTGTAACTGTAGGCATATTCATTATACCAAGAGAAAATTGTTTCTTAATTCTGCCAAGAGAATTCAGTGGCAGTTACTGTCCATTGGTCTGTGTCTGTAATGAACAATTGTAATGAGATTGTGATTTCTGCTGAAACTTCCAAGTACTTGCACGGAAACTAATAAGACAAGTATTAAAGTATACTATGCATTTTTAACTTTCATTTTTATCAGGGGGGCATTTGCAAGTATGTGTCAATGTATGCATACAATGCCTGAGACAGTGTGTTGCTGAAAATACATAACATCACAGTTAAATATTTTGGAAAACACTGACACAGCTGTGAAAAAAGGATATATTTTTGTGAATAAGACTCATAGGTTTTGGGGTCTTTTAGTGAAATTTTCTTTCTACTACTGCTCATATGTACTTCATTTTATAAGCTATTGATTTAATGTATTAAAAAAAAGGGCTCCACTGATGGAGTGCTTTTGCACTCCAGTCACACTCTTGGATCTATTTTTGTTCATTTATGTAATATTTAATGTCTCCAGTTACTGGTGATTCTTACTGTAGACTACTAAATTTACTAATGGAATTTATAAAGCTTCTTTCACCTCAAATGAAAACCATTGTGTATACACTGATCCTTTCATGCCTCACAGAGTCATAGATTCACAGAAACAGGGTGGGTGAGGCTGAGAGGAACCACAGTGGGTCACTTTTAGCAGAACACTCATTTTATAGGACCAAATTTGTTCACAGTGCTACATCCAGTCCTGGGGTCCCCAACACAAGAGGTGGTCACTGAGTTGATCAGAGGGCTGGAGCACCTCTCCTGTTGGAGAGGTGAGAGCTGGGACTGTCCAGCCTGGAGGAGGGAGGGCTCTGGAAAGACCTTATTGGACCCTCCACTACCTGAAGTGTGCTTCCAAGAGGACTGGGAAGGGGCCTTTTATTAGGGCATGTAGTGATAAGAGGGACTGGCTTTAAACTGAAGATTAGATTAGGTGTTAGGAAAAATTTTTTATGAGGGTGGTGAGGCACTAGAACAGGTTTCCCAGAGAAGCTGTGGATGCCCCATCTCTGGAACTTTTCAAGGCCAGGTTTAATCAGACTTTATGCTACCGGGGCTAGTGGGATGGCCTGGCCAAGAGGAGTGGAGAGTTGGAACTAACTGATCTTTAAGATCCCTTCCAACCCAAATCCTTCTATGACTCAGATTCTAACTACTTTAGGAAGGAAAAATATATCTTAAAGGCTTCTGTTACATTGAGAGTCTCTGTCTGCTATGGCCTCTTTACATTGAGTGAGAGATTCAATCCTAACAAACTGTGCTTGGTGTATAAAGTTGCTGTATCTATCCAAAGCACATTCACAAATCATGGAAGTGAGAGAGTTTGCCTGTCAGATGTCTGTTCATTAGGTCATCACAAGTTCTTACGAAGAAGGTAAGAGAGTTAAGGATGTGACAGAGCTCAGTGGACCAGCATGGGGAAATTCTAGGAGGCATTACAGTCCAGAGGACAGCCCAGTGAATCCTCCATACTTGGAGCTTCCTCACTGTGAGAGCTGATCAGAATTAGATGGCTGCTGAGATAGTTTAAAAGCCTTATGGCAATCTCTCAGCCTTTCTTACCTGTGGATTATGCAGTTATTTAATGGTTGGAGAGGTGTAGGATTTTAGCTATGTGTTTTTAGCTGCAGTAAAGGAGAATGTTTTACATCAAGGATCATAGTTCCAGAAACACTACAAGTTTTCACAACATTTGGGTTGTTCTAGGTTATCAACAGTGTTCATTTTCTTCTGCCAAATTGCTTTGAATACCTATACTTCCCTGGGAATTCTGTCATCCAAAAAAGCACTGTGCTTGAACATTATTAGCTTTTGAAATGTAAAAAAAAATTAGAAAAGCACAAGAAAATATATTTTAAAGATTTATGATCTTTAAATACTTTTTTATCTATTTTTAATTAATGTAACTTTTTCAATTGAGATTTCAGCACAGCTTCCCCCAAAACCAAAATAATATTATTAATGTGAAAATAGAAGGTATTTCTACGAATTAAAACAAAAATGTTGAGATCAAATCAACTTTCCTGTAAAACTTGCACAGATTCACAGAATAGAAGCTAAATTTAAAGGCATTTTTCAAAGTTCTTAAAATTTTACCTCATACATTTTTCATAGTATTAATAATGTCAAGCGTCATGGCTATTGAAATACTTTTTGAAAACTGTTCCTTAATTCTTAAGAAAAGCTATCTTAGTGACACAAGACATCAAGTGGTAGGGTTCAGTAGCTTCCTGAAATAATTACTTGGGCTTCTAGGCAGACAGGTATGTGAATAATAAAATCCTTCTCTTTGACTTTCTTAGAATAGAACAAATAATCTCAGTTTTGTTCTGTCCATCTAAAATTTGGTTTTAAAGACAGCTGCACGTATGGCTTGACAAAATTTTGCTTTAAGAATATTTGCCTATATATCTAGTCTTACATCTATTATGAGCAGTGGTTAAGAAAAGCTAAGTATATAAGATGATGAATTGTCTAAAAACAATCAAATGGAAAAAGAAATCATCATGCATGCTTTCTCTATTGAACTACAGTCACACTTAACTTTAGTGCTAGCATTTGCTGTCATTCCCATTACAGAAACCTGGAAATGGAGAAGTGTTTTGTTATATACCCAGAAATAATTAAACTTTGAAGCAGGTTTCCATGACTTCCAAGTTATGTGCGGAAAGTGCCTTGTAATGGAGCTGTAGTTGCTCCTGGTATTATAGCAGACTGCATTGTGAAGAGAGGCATATTAGAGAGAATCAGTGAGAATGAAAGTCACACTGAAAGAAATCATTTGCCTACTGCAAACTTGAATTGGTATAATGCTTTTTCTTTGACTTTTAAATTTTATACAGCAGTAATAAGAAATCTTCAGAGCTGCCTTCAACTGCTAACAGACAGGATGACAAGAGAAAAGTTTGGAAGTTCAGTTTTATTCTGTCTGGCAGCATTCTGCTGATATCCATTTTATGTCCTTAACATGTTGATGAATAGACCATGGACTTTGTGACTTATAAAGTATTTGGGGGTTTGTAAAAAACTCATTTAACAAAGCTAAAAGTGAAACAATAAAACCTTGTGTGATTTTATAGAAAATAAAATTCATCACAAATAATATTCCACTATTTTGTATATTCTCCATAATTAAAAATAGTGTTTGAACTTCTCTTTGGCAGAGCACTTTAAAAAACAATAGTTTGTTTCAAACCTAAAAATCATCAGGAATCAAAATTTTAAAAACTAGGGTTTCTTTAAATACCTTATATTCTTGAAATCAAAAATATATTCTTTACAATGTTGTGTATTGTGAACCTATAAATCAAAATTTGATATATTACTATGCAATTAACTTAATAAAAGGTATTTAAATTAAAATAAAGTTCATCTAAAATTGGTCAAACATTGCTGATTTAGTTGAAAAGCCTGAAAAAAGATGAAATTAGTAACTGTTTTGAAATTAATTTTGTACAAAACTTCATATCTGCATGACTTTAAACAGGCCAAACCACAAAAGGAGAGCAATGTCCTGAAGAGATACTTTTAGTTAATTAGACAAGCAACTCAATGTAAGCTTCTGGAGCAAAATGATAAATGTGATTTTGGTGTGTGTGAGCAAGAAAGGAGGAAGACAATTTCCTTTCTGTGTACACTATTGATTGTGATATTGGTTTTACTGTATTTCATTGTGTTCTGATGTGCAATGTAGCAGAACCTAGAAACCATAAAAGAGGAAAGATATAATTCAAAAACCCTCAAAGAAATTGGTTATATTTTTTATAAAAAGGGATGTAGAAAGTTACTTTAGTAATTCAGGATTTCAGGTTTTTTTGCTGAAGTGTGACTGTGGGGATTAAAGTGTGCACAAAGGCAGCACACTTGTTTAATGAAGAGAAGCACAGCATGCAGAGTAGGTTTCTTTAGCTCAGCAGAGACCAGCATGTTGGAACCAATGGCTGAAAGCTGTAATTAAAGGTCTGAATTGGTAATAACCCCCCAAAATAGCTGTAGTATAATTGATGATCAATTGGTGCAAACTATCAATGGGACTGGTGGCTTCTTCCTGTGTTGCTTTGTTAAGACCATACTTCATGTCTTCCTGGACAGGGTTCTCTAGGCAGCCATAACTTAGTACAGCTGTAAATGCAGGAAGTGCTAAGACCTGAGATGCGCAGAAGAGATTGAACTCTAATGTAATCTGCATTTAAAATAAAAAACAAGAAAATTATTATGTGGAGAAAGGAATTAAAGAAGAAATAAGCAGTAAAGAATAAATGCAAAACACATGATGAGACATGGCTGCATATCTGATGTTTGTTGCTGACTCATAAATTGTCTTGCATTCTTATTATCAAGAAATCTCTGCATCTTAGATGCCCTCACTCCTAAAATTAAATATTAAATTAACTGAAGTAATATGTAATTATTTCTTTAAAAATATAATTACTTCTTCTTGTAATAAATTCTTACTTAAATGACTTGGTGAATCAGGTAGTATATATATTGGCGGATTAATATATGAGGAAATTATTATCTACAGTGAATAAATGGGCTTCTCTGGAGAGCTGCTAAGCAAATTTTTATTTTCTGTGCAGGATAGGGATTGTTTGTTTAAGGTTGTAATATTAAGTAATGCAAGACAAGAAAGATATATCATCCTTCAAAGGACCTTGGTTGTAAAGTTAGGAAAACAATCTTATCTCCACAACCACTGGATTGCAGCAGAAAAACAAATATATTAGCCAGTAAAAGAAATATGAATTTCCCTCCAAAATGCATATAAATATTTTACAATTACCTAATTTCTCAAGACCTAAATTGATTATAAATAGTTTATATGCTTTTTTTCTGAACCTGCAGGACTGTTTAATCATATCCTGACTCTTGCTCTGCAGTACTGTAGATAAGCAGTGCATGAGTGCCCCCTGCAGCCTTAAAGCACTAGTATAACAGTTAAAAAAACCCCAACGCTATTGATCTTTGTTGAAATAATTATTCACAAAAAGAACAGCCTTAAATCCTGTTGTATCCCTTCCTTTTTTCTCCTTCCTTCTTTAAAAGTGAAACCGCATCTCTCGGGTAACGAAAAAATTCTTCAGAAATGTAGCCTAAAATTCAAGACAGACTTTGATATATTTGTGAGAATAAAAAGTCCCTTTATTTTATGTTCAAATACACTGGCATATAAAAAGCAGAAACCAGAAGCATAAGAAATACAGAATATATGTGTAAACTTTAAATTGGATAGCTTTAAAAAAGAAAGAAATTCTAATTCTCAGAAGACCAATTTCTGTAATGTGTGGAATGTTCAGAGAATAGAGAAATGCTTCTTCATCTGTGCTAAACTGTAGGTACTTGTGCACTTTCATGTATATTTTTAAAAATTTGCTCAAAATCACATATATCATATAAAGATAATTTTGGGATTTGTTTCCTCTCATTCAGCTCCTGCACACATACTTCCAAAGTCACTGGCAAATTTTTAGACACAGTATTAGTTATGGGTATACAGATTTCATTTGACTCTGAAGTTTCAATGAAGCAATGGTTGCAATAGCAGAAATCTAAGGTATAATCTATCTATGCATGGAGAGAAGGAGGGTTTTCAGCTCATAAAACCACGAGTTGTTAAAATTGACAACAGTGTCAAAAAAGAGGACAAGAAAATAAATACCGTTAATTTTAAGAAAAGACCTGTCTCTATGCAGTGCATGAATTTGTTGAGATATATGTGCTTCTGATCAGTTTTCTCAAGCCAAATTTCCCCATTTTCCTTCTCTCTACCCATGATAAAATTAAGAGGTAGATAGGAGATGATGCTGCACTGCTAGAACCCATACAAGGTCCTGGCTGACAAAAAAAAAATTACTTGGCATTCCTTAACTGCGAAATATTCTGTATTTAAATAGGAAGATATGATGTGAAATTTTTACATCTGCAAGGATGAAGGCTAGGGGCCAAATTACATTAGTCAATTGAAAATGCATTAATTTTTTAGAACTAACTGTCTAACATAGTTCACTGATGTTATAAAATTGAGTAAGTATTGTATGGAAATGATAGGAAATTATTAAATCTCTTCTGGGCACTATAAACACAAGTGTGACATTGGTAGCTGGCTTCCAGCATTTATCAATTACAAAATCCATTTCGGAAACCAGAAGATATAAAGTATTCTTGACTGAATTAAAGTATTTGAAAGAAATTTGGCAGCATTCAGAACTCTTTAGCGGCGAGATAGTTCTGGTTGCAAGTGAGATTAGTTTACAATAAATAACTTCTTCCCCTCAGAATGACTCTATAATATAAACAGAGTAAGGTAAATTCTCTAATTTGGGAATATGGCCCTGCAACCTTTGACAGACTTTTGTCAAATTGGATTAATTGAATAAAATTACTAATTATTACATTAAAAGGTATTTTTGTACCTCCTAAGCCCTCCTAAGCCCTTTAAAGAGTTCAAAGCACAATCTACTTGCCTCAGTGGGTTTTATTTTCTTAATTTAAATCTGTAGCTTAGATATTTTAAGCCTTGATTACTAAATGAGTTGCCTAAATTTTTCACAAGGAAACCAAGTATTATTTTTTTTTATATATATATCTTACACATACATCTTATCTCTTTTAACCACCTGACTGCATTCATAAAGTTGTTTTGTTGATATGCTGATGAGCATTTGGCTATTATTATTAAATCTGACCTGTTTTGATACAATGACTGTCTTGAATCACTAGTATAAATGTTTTAAATATAGCTCCCCTTCATAACTTAAAGTTATTCAAGAAAGAATGGCTGAAAAATATAGCTCAGTTTGAAGGTAAAAATGAGAATTATTCTCTGCCATTCAGAATAATCTCCCACTTTTTCTTTGGGTTTCTTTTTTATTCTTGTTTTGAGACTTGGTTTGTAGTTGGAAAGACAAATTAGATTTGCAAGTGGTGTTGCCTATTGCCAAGTCATAGCCAGGTACCCAAACCATCAATGACTTTATATTGGGTTCAGGTGGTGTTTAAGATAACCAAAAGCTGTTAGGATCAATGGATGCAAAAATCTAAAAATTCCAGTGTTACACTGGAACAGCATCACCACCTGATAATTTCAAAATAACATAGTTTTAGTTTATTATGTTTTCTACCTTGCTATCTTGCCCTCTCACAACCTTTGGGTTGATAAGAAAATGGGAGGGTGCGAATAATCCAATTATAACATTTTTCTGTCTAATAATCCCCATCAAGGCAAATAAACTCCTTAACTATTCCTTAGTTATTCATAATCTTAATCAAAAGTGACTAGTGTAAGGCAGAGCAGTAGCATATTCTTCAACTGCTCTTGATCTTAGTTCCTGTGCAGTCTTGAATATTGCTCACATGTTGGAAGGAAAGGCAGAAATCTGAGGACAAGGCATCTAGAGTTTCCTTATTTCTTATTTGTGGACTGTTATTTTTTCTTCCAGTTTTTCACACTAAAAATAAAACTTCTCAGTCTTGATATTGTTGCCTGTTACTATCTCTCTGTGTTTTAAGATTTTCCTAAATTAGAATCACATTCTGTTACATATATTAAAGTAACAGCAGTGTTTTCATTGCAGACTCAAACTACTTAAAGAGTTGGAAAGATTAATTTAGGTTGTAGAAAGGTAAGGTAAGCTCCATTCTTTGCTGTAAAGGTATATGATTTATGGAAAATGCTTTTAGGAGAGGTTTTCAAGGCGTAGTAGTGGTTTGGGATGTTTTTCAGCTATATAATCAAAACGCAAATTATTTTAAGAGTGACATAGTGAGCAGAAGTAGGAATTTTTCCACACTCATAAGTGTTATTTAGTACCATCTCTAGTCGGTGGAGAAAGTTGATTACTTTTCTTAAAATGTGATGAGCTGGAGGTGCCTCTCTCTGCATATAGACTACAGGGAGAGCCATGGTGGTCAGCTCAGGCAAGTTTTGAAGCTCTTAGGCAGATAATGTTTGACAAAGTGAATTCTGTAAAAAAAAAAAAAAAAAGAGTTTTATTTGTAGATGAAATTTCTTCAAATATTTAGGAGGAAAAAGATTATATTGGGTGGCTTTTTGATTCCTTGGAGAATTAGGAATCGAAAAGAGTTAAGGTCATAAGTAACTTGAGGTCATAAGTATCAAACTCCTTAATTACTTTGTTACTGATAGTTCTTGAGAGTGCTCTCAAAATCATAGTTACAGTATTTGTTCACTCTCAGGTAAAGTCAGAGTGTTCATTGCAAAAACGCATTTGGGCCAAAATTCAAATAGTTTTCCAATTGCATGACAGATAAATATTACTTACACCAGCATTTAACAGTCTTCTTTTAGAAAAATCCCACTAGTGAGAACATAACATTGTTCAGTGTTCCCTTGCAGTCATTCCAAGAAGGGAAAGTCATCTACCAGCATTGTATCTTACACTGGGACATGGTAAAATATGATATTGCTGTAGGGAAAAAAAAATATTAAATTGTAAACAATAGCAGCCAGCAGATAAAAGGACACATGTATGAATATCCAAAATTGAACTTTTTAATTCTTAAACAGAAACCTCCTACTTCAATCAATATGAGTGGTTGTACACTTTGACAATATCTGGACCAAGCAATATTAGCAGATCCTGAAGCCTGCAGTTAATAAAGTGATATGAGATAAAAGCATCATTTAGGAGGCTGATCTCACACTGTATTTCTTCACAGAGAGACTATTGGTGGTTGAAGGCCATCTAGGGCATAGCAACCATGAAATGGCGGAGTTTTCAATTCCCAGTGAAGTAAGGAAGGAGATCAACTAAACATCTACCTTGGACTTACAGAGGGTGGGCTTTGGATGCCTCTTCAGTGATCTACTTCAGACAGTCCCTTAGAAAACAGTCCTTAATAACAAAGTGATCCTCTTTAATAACAAAGAGGAGGTTAATCTTATGTACCAAGAGATGAGCCAGTGGGGAAGAAGGGTGGCCTGGCTGAACAGGGAGATTTCACAGGACCTCAGGACAAAAAAACAGTTTAAGACCTTTGGAAGAAAGGGCAGGCAGCTCAGGAAGAGTACAAGGATATCATTAGGTCATGTAGAGAGAAAATCAGAGAGGCAAAAGCTCTACTAGAATTCAATCTGGCCACTGCTGAGAAAGATAATAAAAAGTGTTTTCATAAATACATTAGCAGCAAAAGGAGGGCCAAGGAAAATATCAATTTCCTCAGAGAGGAACATTGTCACCATGAAAGAGGAAAAGGCTGAGGTACTTAACTTCTTCTTTACCTCAGTCTTTAACAGAAGGACCAGTTATCCTCAGGGCAACCAGACCCTGAGCTGGTAGGAGCAGAATAGACCCCCTGTAACCCAGGAGGAAGTAATTAGTGACACGCTGAGCCACTTAGACACTCTGAGATCTGATGGGACAGAGGAGATTCATGCAAGGGCACTGAGACAGATGACAGAAGAGCTCACCAAGCCACTCTTCATCATTTATCATCAGTTTTGGCAAAATATTGAGGTCCCAGATGACTGAAGGTTGGCCAGGAAAGAAGGTAAACCTCCTGTCTGGAAGAAAGATCCTGGAAGTGGGGGAGGGTACTGAAGATCAGAGAGGTGCCTAGAGATGAATACCAGGGGATGCGCAGGGACCGTGGCTGGTAAGAGTCAAGACCAATTACGACAGTCAGCAGCTCAGTGTGAATCAACATGACTTTCCACTCGGGCTTCCCAGACCACCAGCAACCTCCCTGCTGGAAGGGAAAGTGGAAACCCAGTGAACATAACAGGGCGTGGGGGAACTGAGGGCACGCGGGAGTGCATTAGATAAAGAACCAGGGTAACAGCTCTATTCTCATCAGTTCTCAAGGAAACATCAATACCCAGTTTAACTATGGACTGTTGTTTACTCCCTCATCTGTCATGCACTTTATTGATTATAAAATAATTTCTTCCTCCCAGAAAAAAAAATGCATAAGGCCTATTATTTTAATTCCTTACCTTTTACCTTGTAAAATTCTATTTAGGATGTCTCAAGTGTTGTATTTTTTCATTCTTTCATTTAATATTACTGTGATTTTTTGACCTGTCATATTTACAACACTCTTTCTTATGCACTCAATGAGAATGCAGTAATATATTAATTAAATGCCAAATTACTGATGAATAAATGATGTTTGTGTTTATGCATGTCAGCCATTCTCCAGCATTAAGATATAATTGGAAATTAAGTCTGAAAGAAAGACTAGATGATACATAACAGTACTCTGCATTTTTAACTCTTTCTGTACTAATAATTTCTGCATATCATTCTCATCTTGTTTTCAGCACAGCTTTTATGTTAATTTTATAGTGTGTGATACAGAATCCTTTTTTTAATTCCTATTTCTCTCCAGTAACACAGTCTTTGAATAGAAAAATGTTTTCTATCCAAGAATATTAATTATTATTTATAAAATTTCATCGTTTAACCCCAGCTGGCAACTAACCCCCACTCAGCCACTTGCTCAGTTCTCCCTGGTGGGATGGAGGAGAGAATCCAAAGGTATAAGTAAGAAAATTTGTGAGTGGAGATAAAGACAGTTTAATAGGTAAAGCTAAAGCCATAGACAAGCAAAGCAAAACTGAAATGAAAAAAATGAAAAAATTCATTCACCATTTCCCACAGGTAGGTGGAGGCTCAGCCATCTCCAGGGAAGCACTGCTCGGTCACTTCTAACATTGACTTGGGAAGACAAATGAACTCTCTCCAAATGTTCCTTCTTCTTCACCCAGCTTTTTATGCTGATCATGACACAATTGGGAGTCCTTCAGGCAGCTGGGATCAGGCTCTGTGCCCTTCCAGTTCCTTGTACGCTCCCAGCCTGCTCACTGGTGTGGGGGGGTAAGGAGCAGAAAAGGCCTTGACTCTGTGCAAATGTCACTCTGATTTTTCAGTTTTCTGGTGCACTTTCTGACTTAATGTTCTTCACAGTTAATAGTTCTCTCTCACACATGGGTGTTATAATTAGAAACATGTTTATGTTAAGATGAGGTTGTTTACATATTTTCTCTTGGAGTAAAAAACAACTGACGGGCAGTTGTCTTGATCAATGGGATGGGAGAAGTGTCAGCCTTTTCCTCCAATCCCTGGTCTGTGTGAAAATGCTATAATTATGAAGTCAGATGTTTTAATAAAGAATTTTATGCCTTCTTCACCATCTAGTATCCGTGTGTGCGTGTCCAACAGCAACACCCAAACACTGTGGCAGTAGCTAAAATACCACTGTATTACCAACACCATTCTCAGTAGAAATCCAAAACACAGACCCACAGTTGGTACTGAAATTATATCCCAGTCAAAATCACAAATGTCAATCTCCTCTACTTTTATTAAGTGGGTAAGAACTCTTTTCAGCACATGGAGAAAATAATCCTAAAAGAAATAAGGAAGTCTATCTGCAAAAATTGTTTAAAGACTTGAACTATCCTTTTGTGAGACCTCTAAAAGCAAATATGTACTCTCAAAACTGCACTTTATCTCTAATGTAATCAGAGCACATTGAATTTCCAGCCTGCCGTTCATTTCTGGAAGCATCTTGATTCTCATAAGAGTCCTCCTCACACTTGTTAGGATCTGAGAATGCCTCTGTTTTATAAGTGTATCTCAGAGAGGACAATATCTCCTAAATATTCCCTGAACTAGTTGAGATGATACTGTAAAAGACAGGTCCAGTGTTGGTACATCTCTTCTTTCTGCTTTTATTCCTCAGATGGGTGACAAGAGCACTTTTCTGGTTTATCAGATTCTTGATTTCAGTCCTGTCCTTAGCTTGATGGAATGATAAACACCTTCCAGAAGTGCTGTAAGAACTCCCCAAAGCAGTTCATTTGTCTCTTCTGTCCTGCATGGAATAAGCATTGATTGGGTTGAATGGATAAAGGAAAAGTGTTCACATATGGTTCCCCACTCCTTGGGCTAGAATATTTACACCTGAGTTCAGATTTGTGTTTTTCCACCATGTCAATTGTTTTTTAAGCATATTTCTTGAAGCATTTCAGGATTTTTTTCTTGTCAGAGCAGGACACTACCCATCTGGAGAATATTCGCTGCAGGCAAAGATGAAACTTTGGCTACTATAGCCCCAAAACTTACAATGCAGAAATCTTGCCTGAATGAGTTACTGCTAAGGAAATCAATTGCATATTCAGGATCTAGAAGTGCTTCTCCTTTATCCCTCGCAGGCACACTGTGCAATAATATTGCATAGGTAGATCATGCCTAAATTATCAGTGAGGTGGAAGAATATCTTTATTGCTTGAACTTAGAATCCTTGGTAAACAGTAGTGACTCCATTCTGGAATTGTGATTTTTTGAGATAGTTGTCACAGCATCTCTGTTACAGGAACTCAATTTATCCAGTACAATTTACTCAGCCACTTAAGACTGGAACAGAATGCTTATAGTCTAATTTTTGCAGAGCCTTTTCAGAAGGACAAGTACAGTGTCATGTTATAAAACACAATAACATTTTTCATCTGCTGAGGGAATCTTCAAAGAGAGAGTGAAAGTATTTATTTCCTTTCAAAACCACCAGAAACAAAACTACTTTTGTTTTCAAGAAACAAAAGTAGTTGCAGAAATAAAAAAAAAAAAATGCTGTGCTTAGGCCTTTCAAGTTCTGTTTTTCTAAATAGCAGCTAAGATGAAACTGGTAAGAGGTTTTCCAACTCTGATTATTGACTAAATGTAGAAGGAAAAGCTGAAGTTCACACAGATTTGAGATTTGTTTAAACTTCAGAAAGTGTAAGATTTGCACACTGTTCGACTCAATGCTCAGTAATTTGACCTCTTTCCTTTTCTTTGAGTTTAATATTTGGATCATTGGTACATGTAATGTTTTACGCTTAAGTAAAGATCAGTGTGAACAACTGAAAGATTTAATGCTCCCTTTTTTCTTCAAGCAAGCCTAGTAAAAAGGTGGCTGGATTTGGTACAGAAATTCAGTTCAGTTTAGCAAAACCATTGTTTTAATAATTGTCCTAAACTTAGGGACTGAGGATGTTTTTCAAGTATCATATAAGGAACACTTACTTCAATGTCTAGTTTAGGCAGGTTTTTGCTATTAAACTTTCAACATAAAGTATTGTTGCCACAATAACTTATTTATCCACTGCAAAATTCGTGGAATCTATGTATTTTAGAGGAAACAACAGGAATATGTTTTAGTAATGCATTTCCTTTTCCTCTTTCCACTTTCATCTGTCTGTAACTGACATTTCTTCTCATATCTAGCACTGCTATGCATCCTAGAGCTTAAACATTTTTCTTCATATTTGTAAACAGAGCTTTCATGAACTTCATTCTATCTGTTAATTTCATTCTCACATCCTTAACTGCATTGTATATTTAAGATATTATTTGCATTGCTAAGAGTTTGCACTAATAAATGAGTTTGTGTGTGTGCAAAAGCAGTTAAAAAATAATGATGTTATTCCAGTTGTGATTTTTTTAATGGAAAGCTGCAACTACAGGACCACTGAGTTCTGCTACCAAATGTTGTGCCTCATAGGAGGGGGAAGCTGGACTCACAGTATGGAACAAACACTGAAAATTTAATTTTTTAAGAGATATTCCTGAGCATTTATCATCTCTATTTGGAAAACCGACCCCCAACACTTCCAACTAAAACAAGAATTGTGATGAGTGAGGAAATCAGATTCACATATAAACTGCAGAATATAAATAATCCATATCTGGTAGCTTTTGAATTGTTTTCACAATTACTGTGTTGAGTGATGTAAATGGTATCTCCAAGAGGGTAAGTGCATAGATATACTGCTCTGTGGATTCATTGAAATCAGTGAGATGCCACTTAAAGTACTCTGCTTGACATGGTTGTGAACAGTGAAATAAACAGCCTGTAAAAGGCTTTATTAATCCTTGCCAAATTACATTCAAGGTACTAGGTATTTATTCCTGTTTAAACCAACATTTTCATGAAGTACAGTTGTCTTCAGTTTCATAAACTTTGAAATTACATTATACCATGCATGCTAATGCTCTTGAAAAATCTTTCTTTTGGCTCCAAATTACAAAACATTCACTTAAAATAGTATTCTGTCACAACCTAAGAAAAATGGCAGATGCACACTTTTCCACTGAAGAAAACTGCAAATAAAAGCAGTTGCTTCCCAGCACAAACTACTTTATTGACAAGATAAAAATACAAACTACTTTATCCCACTCATATCAGATAAGGCTAAATCCATTACTCCTGTAATAAAATGTTAAGTGCATAAGTACCAGAAGATATAGGCAGTGGAGATGCTATCATATCATGGGGAGTCCCGTGCCATTGCTTGTCTCCTCAACCTGCTTCATGGGAAATGTCAGAGTGCTTCTGTAGACACATCTGCCATCAGCCTGATAATGAATTACTTGGGGGAAAAGTCTGCTCTCTGCAGGTCTCAGTTTGAAGTCCATTATATAGATAGATCCCCCTGAAGAAAAGAAAAATAAATAAAAATAAAGCTTTCTTATATTTGGGTGAAATTTCTTGCGTTTCAGTTTGAGTCCATCCTGGCCACCAGCAAGAAGCATCTGCTTCCATCCTTTTCCCTTCCCCCCCCAAGTATTTATACAAATTGACTAGATTCCCTGGAGCCTTCCTTTCTTCAGGCTGAAGAGCTCTCATGGCTCTGGTCACTGCCCCAGTGCAGGGACTAAACTGGCAGCACACAGGTAAGCCCCTGTCGAGGCTGAGCCCCTCACTGCCAGGTCAGTGCAGAGTGGGGCATCCCGGAGGTTTTGTTAACTTTTGAAGCTTCAATGCCTCTAACTCGACACACTGATAGTTTCAGGTTCATATTGAATAGAGGAGAGCGTATGGGAGAGGGAAACACAGTTGGTTTGGGTATGTGTGCTTTTGGTTTCATAACATAGCATCGAACATGACCTCTAAGTACTATATTCCTGCCATTCAGTTCATCATACATCTCCTTGAATGGCAAACAGTGTACTATAAAATAAACAAGACTTCAAATTGCACTGTGTTTAGACAAGCATTTCAAGCTTACACGCACTCAGCTATGAAACACAAGCTTGCAGGCCTTTAAAACTCAGTTTTTTGAGCTCATTTTAAGATTAAGAACAATGTGTTGATGCTTGCAGCAAGTTAGAAGATCTTTGTGTGCATTATTGACCTGAGAGGTAGTGACAGGCTGAGAAATTGAAAAGAAAAAAAACAAATAAAAAATTGGAGCCTTATTGTGGATTAACAGGGAATCAAGTTTTGCTTGACATATTTTTGTTACACTTTGTCAAAACTTTTAACACCTCAATCACTATTTTACTATAAATGCTTCCCAGCCCTTTATTCAAATAGCATTTTAGTTAAAATTCTTTGAGCCAAGGTCGTTGTTTATTCACGGCGGCAGCTTGAACAGCTCGTGAGTGCAGCTGCAGATGTTTGCCCCACTCACCAGCTCCAGCAAACTCCTCTCTGCCTTTGTGGTGAGGCAGGGAGCTGCGGGGCGGCTGGAAGCAGGGCTGGCACCGACACAGTCAGGCACCATCGAGAAGCAAAACACCCAGAACAACACTGCAAGGGCTGACATCCTGTGAAAAATTACCAAATGAAGCAAGGAGAAATCAGCCTACCAAGTAGCTTTCCTCTCTTTCTTCTCTGCAGATTAGAATGTCAACCAAAAAATGAAGCGAGGCTGCATTACTTGCACTCATAAAATTTCATTTAAAGCACACTGCTGTGATTCTATTTTAGTGAAAAACAGTAGCTTCCCATCAGAAAGGGGATGTGAAGCTTCCACAGCTGGAAATCAGTGCTTTCAGTAGAGACAAGAATGCACCTGCCAGTCAGAGAGCTCTCCCTCTTGTTCAGCATTTTACCCCTGACAGTAGCTGTGACAAGGTTCAGAGGAGTAAATTTTGCAGTGGTCAGACAGGATTATCTGTCATTAGAAAAATTCACTGTCTAATAGCTAGTAGTAAGAGCTTAGTTTATACTGTGTTAATTCCCCAAGTTTTATGTGGGTTTTGTTGACATTTTTTTTCAGGTGTGACAGAAAAATCAGCAAATACCAGTTACTGTTCCAAATAAATTTCTCCTGTAAATGTCTAAATCTTTATGTAAACCTACTATTACTTCAGAGTTTCTACAACATTTAGGTTATGCTTGGGGACAAAATCAAGATTTTTAATTTATTTACTTTTAACCAAAGATTGTAATCCCAGCAGGTGACTAAGCATTTTTAGTTTGCTGTGCTAGCAAATAGAAGATTTGCTGTGCTTGCTGATAGAAGATAACACACGTTAATGCACCCTTAATGCTGCTCTGAATGGAATAGCCTACATGAAGTTCGTATGAGTTATTTCCCTTAGGAGAAAAGTATTGTCATAAATCCAGCAATTATGTTGTTTTCATTGTATTTATATAAATGGAAATGTTGTGATTCAATTCATCTAAATGGAAATAAACAGTAAGTCACTATTTTCTTAAAGTTTCAAGCATTTTATTAGACAGGGCAAATACAACACAAGTCCTCAGCCTCAAAAATACTTTAAGGATTTATTTTCAACCACCTTGATGACTGCTATTTTTTTGGATGCTTTTCTCTCATATAAAGTAGATAGCTGCCTTGAAATCCTCATTGCTAAGCACCACAGTGTGTGTGTTTTGGCTATTTTATGTTTTGAATGCATACTGCATCCCTGCTTAAGTATCCCATTCTAATGTTTTCCTTACTATTATGGCTCTGCGCATCTTCTCTTTATTGTCACATAAGCCCTGTGTCCCTTTTGTTCTTTCCCAGGTTCCATTCCTTTCTCAGTTACTGTGCCTTTCTTTGTGTCCCCATAGATATTTATTTTTTCTTAAATTATTTGTCTCCCTCCTCTGTCCACCTCCTTTTCTTTCCTAACTGTCTCTGGGCATGTATCCCTTTTTTTTTTCTGTATTGATGATTTAGAGAAGCAGATTTTTAACAGTGACATTAACAGACAACTTACTTACCTGGGATGTGTTATGTTGGGTGGAGTATTTTTCAGAATATTAGGAAATCTGTTAGGACTTCCTAAAATATGGATTCAAAAAAAGTAAATTATTAAAATCAGTTTCTGGGTAAATGGGATATGTAAAAAATTTGGAAGCCAGACTTGAGAAGAAGCTAGACAGATGCATGGAGTGGTGAATGCACTGTCACACTGAATGCATCCCCACCTATCTTGTTTCTGCAGCTGCAATCTACTGGTGCATTATCACTTTCCAATGCTTCTTTTTAATACATACTCTCAACTCTAAAATGTGGTGAAGCAGAAGTTTTAGCTGACACAAGAGCAGGGACAAAGAAAAAGGGAAGGGCACAGCAGGAGCTAATATATGGGCTTTTAATTTTTGTTCTTGTAAAGCAGCTTTATGCCATCATTTTCACCAAAAAAAGTATGATTTCGACCACTGATGTGTAACACATTGCCAAAAAATAGTCTTTTGCTAACTGGGGTGCCTATAAGTGGGTTAAGCACTTAATTTCTATGCTCTGTTTTGTCCAAAATATTAGGGGTATTTCAGTTCAACCTCATTTCCCTTTTATAGAATCATAGGTTTGGGTTGGAAGGGATCCTAAAGATTATCTAATTCCAACCCTGCTGCCATGGGTTGGGACACTATTCACCTGACCAGGTTGCTCAGAGCCTCATCCAGCCTGGCCTTGAATAGTTCCAGGGTCAGGGCACACACTACTTCTCTGGGCAACCAAATTCTGTGCCTCATGACTCTCACAGGAAGGCATTTTCCCCTAATAGCTAATATAAACCTACCCTCCTTCAGCTTAAAGCCATCCCTCCTTGTTCTGTCACTCCATCCTCCCATGGAAAGTCCCTCTCCCGCCTTCCAGCAGGCCCCTTCAGGTACTGGAAGGTTTTAATTAGGTCTCCCCAAAGCCTTCTCTTCTCCAGGCCAAACAGCTTCAACTCTCTCTAGCCTGTATTTGTAGGAGAGATGCTTCAGATCTCTGATTTTTTTTTTTTGGCACAACATNCTTTTATAGAATCATAGGTTTGGGTTGGAAGGGATCCTAAAGATTACCTAATTCCAACCCTGCTGCCATGGGTTGGGACACTATTCACCTGACCAGGTTGCTCAGAGCCTCATCCAGCCTGGCCTTGAATAGTTCCAGGGTTAGGGCACACACTACTTCTCTGGGCAACCAAATTCTGTGCCTCATGACTCTCACAGTAAGGCATTTTCCCCTAATAGCTAATATAAACCTACCCTCCTTCAGCTTAAAGCCATCCCTCCTTGTTCTGTCACTCCATGCTCCCATGGAAAGTCCCTCTCCAGCCTTCCAGCAGGCCCCTTCAGGTACTGGAAGGTTTTAATTAGGTCTCCCCAAAGCCTTCTCTTCTCCAGGCCAAACAGCCTCAACTCTCTCAGCCTGTATTTGTAGGAGAGGTGCTTCAGATCTCTGATTTTTTTTTGGCACAACATTAAAACAGAAGAGAAATGTTCACCAAGTTTTAAATGACCAAGGATGTATAACTATTTAGATATTTAATTCGATTTTAGTTTACAAATTAGAATTCAGAATTAGAAATTGCTTCCTGGGAAAAAAACAGCATCCCTTGAACTTCAGAAAATGAAAGAAGAATGTCTGTCACTTATGCAAAATTCAGTGAGAATTTATTTTTTAATTGATAAAGCTTATTAAATAGTCATGAATCTTCTTGGAATTTTCAATTCTTTTTGCTTTTTCTTCACCATAATAAACTTCTGTGATGTGTGTAAGTTGTTGTGCTTGGTAAACTGGAAGCCTTACATTTGCAGTTTTAGTGAGTCACAAGCTCTCTGGTAGAAACAAAAAACTATAATAAAAAGAGTTGACAAAGAGGTGATATTAAACCAAAGAAGTCTCTCTTTTTCTTCACCTTTCCCCTTTCTCCCCAATATTTCCAAAAATTAAAAGATACTGTATCTCTGTACTACAACTTTTTCCCTTCTGCTATTCATGCTTGATTTACTTGTATGGAAGTCTCTCATAGAACTGCCTTATAAGTTTTGGTAACTTCGATAAAAGAGTTATTTGATAAGTGAAGCCTGTGTTTATTTATCAAATGTTGTTGACATCCACCAAAAAATGAATTATGAGAGCGCATAAAAACTGTGCTGCTTGCATGAAAGCTATTCTGTGCTCCCTCACAGGAAAAAATACCTTCACTGGGTTTTCGCTAGTTTTCTGGGTGGGGACTTGATTTGTTTATCCCTTATGTATTCATGTTTTCTTAAGTAGAGCCTTAATTTCTATTAAAAAAAAAACAAACCAAAAAACCAAAAAAAACACCAAACAAACAAAAAACAAACTAATATCAATTGAAGCTTAAGTGCAGTAAATAAGATCTCACAGGTTTTTTTGTTGTCTCTCTCCTTTCAGAATCTCTGTTCCCACACATCTGTCAACAGCATTCCCTGTGGTTTCTTCTGATGTGCCTCACCTGCCTGACCCTGGTGAGGCCGCTCAGACTTCCCCTGCGTTACCATCTGTGTGCCAGGAAGGATTGTGCCATAATGGGGGGACTTGTCATCCTCTCTCTCTGCCTACTGGGGCCACCTCGTTCCAGTGTGACTGCCCACTGCACTTCACTGGTCGATTCTGTGAAAAAGGTAATAGTGATTAATTTTTTCTCTATTAGTTATGAAATTAAAGTCTTATTCTGCTTTGGACATGAAAAGGGGGAAGACATATTGATTATCATATTTCTCTGCTTTTCATCCCAGTTACTTTTGGTTAACTGAGGAGCAAATTCATTGAGGTGATTCAAATAATATTATTTGCAGTGTGAATTAGGCGATATTAGTCAGGCACACTCCTAAGAGTTCCAATTTGAGTTAATGAAAAAAAAATACTGCATTATTTGTGCAAAATTGTTGTGCACAGTTTTAATGTATGGTTTTCAGTGTATTATTTCTGGGACATAAAAAAGTTGACTTCATCAAAAGATTATGTTTTCCATTTCTATAGACTGAGTTTTTTCCATCATTATGTCAGATCATTTGTTGAAAAAGGTTTTTCTTTTACTCTGTAACTCATTTATACTTCTACTTCTGTAGCTCAAAAAGCACAGATCAATCAAATGAACATATTTTAATTAGAATTTGAATAAAAAATACTTCTTTTAGTAATTTTGGTTTCTTTGTGAAATGAATCAAGGCTATAAGGCAACCTGATCAATATTTCTGTTTTTAAATTGTAATTGCTTTTCAATATCGCTTTTCAGAAAGTTCTTTTTTAAAGTAAATTTCATAGCTGGCTTCAAAAACTGTTTTAATTTTTTAAGGTACCATGGGTTATGAATTGCAGTAGATAATTCTCATAGCACTAAAGGGCATTACTGATGTACAGGAAAAGAACCAAAAACCTCTCTAGAATCTAGTTTTATAACTGTATCATCCTCTTAATGAACTTCCCACGGTATGAAGTAAAAGCATTCAGAGTAAAGAATGCCCTTGCCACTTTGCCAGTGTATCTGAGCTAGCATCACATTGTATTACTGCCTAAAAATAGGTCATTGCACTCACTATATGTGAAAGAAATCACTGACTGTCGGCTCAAAAAAAAAAAAAGAGTCATATGTTGCCTAGATATCAATGAATGTTTTACCTTGTAGCCTTTTCAAGTTCATAATAAATCATATATTTGCAAACTTTAAGTGTTAAAGTTGAATCTCATGAGTATTTTCTGCATATTTAGTGTCTGGGCATACTCTTTGCACTTGCTTGCTGTACACTGCAGCTGTGGAAACTGCAACATGAAAGAGGGAAACTGAAAAAGGGTGTTTCCATAAAGCATTAAGTATTTAGTTAGTGCTTCAATTTAGTATTTTCAACATTTCAACAAAGTTTTTTATTTATTTACATATATTTTATGCGCCAAAATTTCCTTGTGTTCCAAAGAGTGCAGTTATTATCCTTTTTATCAGCATCATCTGTGGTATTTTGGATGAGAGGAGGTTCTGGCTTTTTGCAAGGGTTATGCCAGGAGTAAACAATGTTCAATTTAAGCAGGAATTTGACAGACATCTTGTGGTAATATCCCCAGTGAGCAAAACTGTTCTGTGGCACTCTACTGGTTCCTTCCACCAGTGTCTGACTGCTGCTTTCTTTTGACCTTCCAGCTGATCTGTCGGTCTCCAGGGGTCTTCTATGGTTTGGTGTTCTTAATGATAACTGGCACAATCTGCCTTTGAATGATATTATCTGGGCTGAGTGCTTCCATGTGCCACAGACTTTGGGGAAAGTACCTTCTGTTTCATTGACAGAAAACGTTATTTTTATGTTGCTCGTTCAAAAATGCAACGTTCTAAGCCATTTTCCCTTGGAAGCTCACGCAGTGTAGGCCAGCAGAGTTCATACACTGGAAAGAGTTGGCCATCAACTACACTTGCAAAGATATTTGTCTTCCAAGGAAGTTTATATTAGTTGTATAAATGAAGGGGACCCCTTCTCTCTCTCTTTCTGTGATTTTTTTTTTTCAAAAATCATGTGTGCCAATATGACTGAATTATGACTACCCCAAGAGCAAATTAAAAGCATGGGGACCCTTGCACTATACTGCAATTATAACCAAATCTCTGATGGTTAAGACAGACCCTACATAAGGTACACCAGTAACCATTCTATTCAAAAAACCAAAATAGAATCTTAAAAAAAAAAAACTGAAACAAGTAGCTCCTTTGGAGAACATAACCTCAGCTGTATAATCATATCATCCTTTTAATGGTCAAACATCCAGTTTCCATGAGATATCTTTTTTTTTTTTTCCTTAAAATTGGAAGATATGCCTTTTGTTTTCCTGCAGCTTATATGATGTTGAGCTATTAACAGTGCTTAACATTTCTGCATAATTTGTCTAGTAGTCTTAGCACTGAAAGAATAATATTTCTTTTCTTTTTCTTTTTTGTGTGGAGAAGATGATTTAAGTTCTCTTTTCATGGGTCTCTGCTTTCACCCTCTAAAACCCCCTGCTCAATACAGGAAACAGCCTCCTCCTTTTTTGCTAGTGCTCCTGGGTCAGCCAGAGCTGCCGTATCTGACATGTTCATCGGCTGGGAGCTCACTGGGGCAGCTACATCCCAGAGCTCATGCTGTCACATTGCATCTTTATAGAGATCAGAATACGACTTGATGGATACTGTATTTAGTAGCTGAAAGGCAACTGCAGCATAGAGTGATTTTATGTAATCCTAAATTTTCAATGAGATTGATAGCTTAGTCTAAAGAAACCAGAATTTGTTCAATGGAACTATGATTATAAACCTTTGATATTCAGAGAGTCAAGAAATAGTCAATTTCTTCAAGAAATCTAGAGAGAGAGCTCATAATTACAGGAGATAAGAGCATCTGCAATAATTTTTATAGTTATTTACCATAGACCTCCCAATGGAGAAAGTAAATTGTCATGTATGCAGTACAGGAACAGTATTACAGTCAAGGAAACGTTTTCTTGACTCCTTAAAGATAGCTGTGATGTGTTTTAAACATTAGGTATACCTGTACATTTCAGCCATGTATTTTCATTAATCATCTTTGTGATCTGCCTTGTACCTACCATTAACTAAATTTCAGCAAAAAACTCATCATACACTGGCCTATTAACAGTCCACAAGGGGTACACAGGGTTTTACATACAAACCCTCTGTGGATATCTTGGCTTCACTAGAATGGGTGAATTTGTTGATTTAATAGCTACGGTAAGATACACTTAGTTTGTTAGTAACTATTTTTTTACAGTGTATAAGAACACCTTCCAGAGTGAGAGCAAGTGGATGTCATGATCAGTTATCTGTTTTAACTTGATGAGAGCTATTAAATGCAATTTCTTGTTTTTATTCAATTATTCCTTGACTAGTAAGCTCCAGCAGGCTGTTCAGCCCTTACAAGAAATACATTCAATTCATAATTGTCCTTCTGGATATATTAGACCACAGAAGTTTATCTAAATACACAGCGTACTTACTCTAAACAGATACCTCTGAAATATCTCTAAATGACAGTTTTGGAAAATGGAAGTCTATCTCTGTTTTTCTAAGGAAACACAAAAGTATGCATACAAATTGGTGTATTTGCCAAATTCAAACTGAAGTTACCAACACTGGTTGTGTATCAAAGGGCCAAAGTGAGGATTTAGTATAAAGCATGGAAGGGCAAACGTCTGCGGCCTCTGTTCCCTTTAATACTGCTTTCCGTATTTCCGTATTTCCGTATTTCCGTATTTCTAATTTTTTTAAACTACATATTACCAAAGTTAATTGGAAAAGAGAAGTTTGTACAAGATGTATTTTAAGCCATTATGAAAATGCAGCATAGAAAATATGTTTGTCACATAAAATTATTCTTCATTACTCAGCCACCTGACTGCTTTCATTCAATAGAAAAGAAGGATTTATAGATAGGGAATACTAGAAAGGGTAGATGGTGTACACTGCACTACCCATTTTTCTTTTCCTTTCTTTATAAATAAGGTTTTTGACTTTAACATTAAATGTATCATTCTTTATTTGTTATCTAAGCTGTGTTATCTGCCTCATTGTGAAATTCCCTCACGAGTGGCAAAAACTGCAATGGTTCTGCTTTAGCATGAAAACAGATGGTGGTGTATTACTGGAAAGTTCATAGCAATAGGTTTGGAATATCAGTGTCTTGCATGTGTGAAGATAGTATATCCTTGACTGTTAATTATAAGATTAACATTTTTAAAGTCTCTAAAATTTTTAGTATTCCGTATAAGTTTTATAAATTGTTCAATAAAAAAAGTATTTAAATGTCATGTGTTAAAACCAGGAAATCTGTTTAATTTGATATGTTGCCTGTGTATATTCTCTACATTACTTAAAGGTCAACTCTTTTGACAAAGCTGCAAAATAGCAGTAAAATGGAAGGCTGTTGCAGGCATTTAGGTTGGAACAGTCACACTAAAGTCTTTGCTACATTTGTTCCCCAGGATACACTTGCTGAATTCCTGATTTGTTGAGAAATACTTGATTATATCACCCTGAACATTAGGAGTTACTTTTATAGATGCTTTTCTAGACACTGTTCCCAGCTTAGCACTTCTAACTTGCATCATTGACTACCATAATTCATCTTAGACAACTCTGGGCAGTTTTGTCTTTATGTCTTTGGCTCTGAAAAGAAATGTAGTTGGTGCAATTTCTGTTATTTCGGCCATATTTGGAACAGTCTCATGTCTCCAGTAGAACTGTTTATCTCCTCAATAACATTTATACAGCGTATGTATGATTTAAAACAAGTCTGTTACATTTTTCATCAAAAAGAAAAGCAATCCAGTAAAAATTATGTATAGAGGTTGAGGAAGGACAACTGCACTTTCATCTCCACATTCAGGTTTCTGTTTGAGATACCTAGAAAGAAAAAAATGGGATATGGTTACCCTAAAACCTCTGTTTTTCCAGGGTTCAAGGCTTCTTTCACTCATTTTGTCCTCCTTCAAAATGATTCATACCTTGTAAGACTCTGTGAGCAGGAAAAAACCAAAAATGTGTTTAGAGATAGCTATAAATTACTGCAGTCATTAATTTGATGTCATTAACCTCAGCTTATGTCTAGACTCATGAGATACCTATTGATGTCCCACAATTGTATTTGTGTATGTAAAACTTGCAAATCAACTCTCTAGTTTTTGGACTAAATTTGAAAAAATGTAGTAATTTTTCCCTTCAGACTTTTTTTTTTTTTTTTTTTTTTTTTCCAATGGGATGGGTTGGCAAATTAGGAACAAGTAGGCTAGTTAAGAACCATCAATGATTTAGCCAGTAGTTAACTTTGTGTGCTGGATTTGATACACTAGTTGAGATTAAAGCAATTTTCATAGAAAATAGGTAGCCATTCCCACAGTTTGTTCCATTCAATGTAATTCAACAGAAATATTATTTGGATGAGCAATGAAAAAGGGAATTATATAAATTAATTTTCTTCTCTGCATTTTCACCTGAGGACATATTTTCACACTTTAATATCAGACAACACACACCTTGTGAAGTGTAACTTGTTAATGTTTTATAATATCTTATGTCTGTGAATAATCATCTTAACTTCACAGTCACCTGGACTTAGCATATGGTCCTTGTTTTTTCCTTCTTAGTTCACAAAACTATGAAGACTTTTCCAAGATGTCTAAAATATCTCCAATCCAATGGCAACTTGTCCTATCAATTTTATTTTAATGTGGATTAATTTGCTGAACTGTTTTTGAAATCAAAGGAAAACAGGATTTTGAGGGAAAAGAAACTGAGTTCACAAGGAAGAGGTGAAGCAATTTTAGATTAACCCTTCCTAAGCTGTCCTGAACATTTTTGTAGAATTTTGCCATTTCAGAAACAAGTGTCAGAATGAGCTTTCATAAAACTTAATATTCATTTTCATCTAATTTAGATATTATGTCCCAGATTCAATGGAGAATGTAAGCTTTACATGTA
Organism: Polioptila caerulea; assembly: GCA_013397295.1. Lineage (NCBI taxonomy): Eukaryota > Metazoa > Chordata > Aves > Passeriformes > Certhiidae > Polioptila > Polioptila caerulea. The sequence continues at coordinate 735,144 of VYXF01007125.1, forward strand.
TTTAATTTTAAGTGTGTAAGGAACATCTGCGATGCATGAGATTCATGGCCAGGATGCAGTTATTCTACTACATCAGACCCTGAATTAGAATCTCTCCATAATGTTACTTGTTTGGTCATTCATATAAGCTTATTACTTAAAATCAACCTACATCTCAAATCCCTCCAGAGGACTTAATGAAATTGTAAAAGGATGAGACTGTTTTCTACGATTGTTAAGACTAAATATGTAATTAAACGAAGGTTTAAGATACACCTTAATTATACCTGTGGGGAGGATAATGAGAAAGAGTTTGCTGAGATGTGGAAAGAGCTCTTTAAAGCACCAGCAAACTCTTAAAAACTGCTGTCCCAGTGTCTGTAAAGTTATTTATGATTGCAGCTGCCATCTACCCACAACCAAAGAGCTTGAGAACAGCAGTAGGGCCTGCTGCTATAGCACATAATATAGAGCTATATACTATACAGTAGACCTATAGGGTTCTCTTATTTAACAGAGATGTAATACACATTTCACGAATCTGTTCTGTGAAACATAGTCTCTAGATTATGGAGCCTGTTGAGCATAAATTGCTTTAAGAGATTATGATGAAAAAAGTTAATAATTATAGAAAAATTTCATAGAGTTGTCAGTTTGCTAGTACATCCTCTGTCTTTTATTCACATCCATTCACATCTACTCATGAGCCATTTAAAATAAGATGCATTGGTTTTAAGTGCTGTTTAAAGTTCATTTTTATTTGGATGTTATTAAAAATGAGTTAGCTGTAGCATTTTGCTATAAGGATTTGCAAGAATGAGCATTTCTGGAAAAAGCAATTGATTAAAGCAGTAGAAAAATCTTTGTCTCCTCATCACATAGATCAGACCTGTGAAATTTTGCCATTTCTAGCATTTGGCTTTTGAATCACTATTTCTTTAATGTGGATGGATCTTTTCTTGTCATAATAATTTTTAGAAGAATTGTAATGATTTGATAACAAACTCTATTCTGGGCAAGAACAGATAGCAGAAAATGAAATAATTGTGAGTTTAAAATTTGCAGGGAACAAGCTTTCTCCTCTTCATTTTCCACTTGAAAATATTGGTATAAAGTTGATTCTTTCTAAAGCTTGCAACATATTAGGCTGCAATGTCCCAGTCTTTTGAGTAGTTTTTCATTTGAAGGTAATCATAGCTGTATAAGTGACAAATACTTGCATTTTTCTTCCTTTACCTCTCCATTTATGACATTTTCTGGGAAAACCTTCTTTCAATAACTCCTGAATTGCAGCCATTTGTTCTGTGGTGCTAACTTGCTGATAATCAAGTCATCTGCAAAAATGTTGTGTCTCCCCTGGCAGTATGGCAATGCTCGTTTTTCTGAGCTTGACTCATTTGAGTTCTTCCCCACGAGACACCATGTAATAAAGCAGGTGAGGTATTAAATAATGTTTTTGAGCTTTATTGTGTTACCTGTAAGAAAGAGACATAGAAGATTGTGTGTGCTTTTACAGCACAGTTAATTTAATAGTTAGTTAGAAATCATCTGTGGTACTGAGTTAGGATAACAGTATGTTTTACTACTTTGACATTTTGATTTCAATAATGCTGTGATTAAAAGCAAAGGGTTTTTTTCATCCCTTCACACAAGCTGTGGGTCTGCTCCCAGACCACTCTTAAGAACTTTCAGCTAGCTGGGAGTGAATTGAACATCAGGATTCTCTAGGGACCCCAGTCCTCCTCAGGACCGTGTCACCTGGCTGATCCTTTCATGCCACCTCCCAAGACCAGTGGCCGATTTGGAAGGATGCTGGCTGCTTACAGAATGTGACTAAAGAGAAAATGGCTTTGCTGTTTCCTGGCCTAAGCATAAATTTCTGACTGAAGCATGAAACCCCACATCATTTCTGATTAAGAGTGCCTTACACATGTCTTTTCATACATCTTCATGGGACAGTGATGCCTGCATTTAAATAAAATCTTAAACTGCTGGTGTTTAAAGAGGAGGAAAATTGATAATATAGGTGTTAGGAAGTTACCATTGTGAGGCCCTTCAAGCCTCCAACCTCCTTCTGAGGAAGGCACATCTTTTATATAATATATAAAGCTAGGGGTTTTTTTCCACTATTGTACTTTCTTTATATTTTTGTAATAATGGTTTGCGGTGATAAAATAGGCAAGCAATTATACAGAAAAAATATTTAAGCTATTTAGCATTTTAGTTACCCAGGAAATATAGTATTCAGAAGGTGAATTTCCTAGTAGCATGATATATACTTAAATTCTACATGGATGTAAATCAGTTCTGTGCAGAGCATGGAGAGGTTCAAAATTTGTCAGCGTGTAGAGTTCCCCTGTGTTTTAGTGGAATTACTGAAAATACTGAATACATCATCAGACAGAGCAAAAGATTGAGACATTGCCCAAACAGATACTCTGTTAGATTCAAATTTCAAACAATTACTTTCGTAAATGAAAACAATTTTCTTATGTAACTTTTATTTCCCTTTATCAAGAATTTTCTTTTATGGATTGTTTGGCCTTTACTAGACAAAAATAAAACTACTGTATTATAAGTTATTGAATACTGTAGAAAATATGCAAATATGAAAAATAAACTCAAGATAAAAAAAAAGATACAAGGGCCCTATTACCTTCTACCAAACAAAATGGAAAACTATAAATTCATCTGACTTCCAAAGCTGTTTTTCAACACGTGACATTATTCTTAATATTATCTTATGGAAATTGTAAATGAATCGCTGTTTGTTTTTATTCATATGTAAAATTGGTTTCAGCAACTGGTGAATGTCAGCAAAATAAAGAGCAAAAATCAACCAAAGATTTATATTAATAAAAATGTGTACAATGTGTATAGCCACAAACTTTTTAAGTTTCTTTTAGAGTTTGACAATAGAAGCCCAATCCCTGCTGTACACCTGTGTCTTCACATGCATTTTCTCATATTAAAGGGAGTTTTGGGTTTTATGCAGCACAGTTGCAAAATTAAAAAGCTTTATCATTGTAGGTTTGTCTGAGGTTTAGATTATGATGTTGTTGTAATAGTAGAAAAAAAAAACATAAGATGGGAGTGTTCTTAATAAATAAATGTGTACTTCATATCATATCTAGCTAAAAGCATTTCAGAATCACTACACAACCCTCTCTGTTTAGAGATTCTTATACAGGAGCTTTACAGAAACTCCTATTAAATTAATTCTGCTCTGGATATAAAAGCATTTTAAACCACTCATAAAAAATCTTAATGTAGAGAAAAGGTGAAGAAAATCAAGAATTTCCATGCATAAAAAAAATTGAGTATGAAGGGATCTTTCACTATTTGTTCTTTGAAATCCAGCAGACTGCATAAATGTCTTCCTTTACAGTTGAATTCAGAGAGACTCAAGAGAGGAATTAAGAATATGAAATTAATTTCTGGATGATCAGAATCACTATCCCATTTTTTGACATTTCTGGAGACCAAGCTGAGTGCCATTGAGAATAAGGGAAAGAATGTCAGCCCAGATTTAAAGCCTGAACACTCCCATGAATAATACAGCCAGTGATGCTTGTGCGTCTAAAATTTATCCGGAGATGCTGAGGAGGCAAAAGATTTAAAAGGAACAGTAGTAATAAATTTTGTCAGAACTGAACATTTTGATCCAAAATATTGGCTCAAAATGTGTTTGTTTCAAGGATCCTCCGAGGGGATTTTTGTTTGATTGTTTTGCTTTGTTTAGGATTTTAGGTCCATTTAAAAAGTTTTTAAGCCTTTGGCCTCAGTTAGAGATGCTAAAATATTAATAACATTTAAGAAAAGAAGAGGGGAACAGGATAAAGAAATTACTACTGTGCACTTAAAAGCAGACAGGACAGATTTGTGAGATTGTGTGATAGGGCAGCTGAACAATGAAAATATTTTTTAAATACAAATCTAGAAAAGGAAAATAAAATGAGCAGTTGTAAAGAAAAGTAGCCATCAGCATTGTACTTAATCCAGCTGAAGTTCTCTTAAAAGGATAAAGAAAAAATTCTTGGACACAGAAATGCTAATAAAAACTAAGAACATTCTGAGGAAGGAAATTACTGTTTTATATTTGCCATTTGCACAAACTCTTTCAGCTTGCAGTGTTAATCATCCTATCTCAGGGCAGGGAATGCCTGCTACTCTGTTGTTGCTAAAATGAGGTTTCAAATGGAGTTTTACCAACCCCTGCACCTGTTTGCATTTTCTGTTACCTGTGAAAAATACATCACATTTTGCTGCGTGTGCAGGACCACAAAATTCTTCATTCTTTCTTCTGGCTCCAGTAGCAGTGCTTTGAAATCCTGCTGCATTTTTTCAGTTTCAGAAGCAGTAGATAAATACTTTGCTATTATATTGCTGTAGCTTATTTTTTATATGAACAACTTGTAGCTTATTTTTCATATGAAAACATACAAGACTCTGTGGGTAGTGATGAAACTTACTTGCAATAATCAAAAAGACTTAGTCACTCTCCATGACATTAAGGTTTTCATAAGTTCTGGCAATATCTTCATTTATCTGTGCCACAATTTTTTGCTTATAGCATGGCTATTTTAATTTTCTGCTCTGAGAGGTGCTCCCCTAAGAAAGGGAATATTTCCCCTAAATATTTGATTCATGAGCCTTTTAAAAAGTTATAATCAATATCTGTCTACTAAAATACAAAAAATGAGGGAGAAAAATGCTGAAAGCATCTATGAAAATACTGGGAAATATCATTAAAAGTAGATTATTTGTTGAAACCAAAAATGTCTGATTTTACTGACCCTGGCCAATGCTGTTTCATCTTTTCATTCTTAGTGTTATGTCATGGACTACATAATAATATATTATATCCTTTTTTTTATTTTCTGTCTTTGTTCTCCCAAATAGCAATAAACTATTTATATCCTATTTTATATATTTGTACAAAACACAAACATTTCTGTATTTCAGCTTCATAATAGTTTTGTATCTTTTCCTGCCACCATTTGTTGTTTTTTTATTCTCCTTCATTTTTGTTGTAGCTGTTACAATCCTTTTTGACTTACCACCATCCCCCAAGGCAGTGTGAACAGAAATAAAAGAAGCTGACTCAGCATCTCCTTTTTTCTGAGCCCTGTTATCAGAATCTTTAGGGTTTGAAGGAGCCTTTAGGAATCATCCAATCCAACCTCCCTGCCTGTCACCTTGAGCAGGTGACACAGGAACATTCACAGGTGGGTTTTGAATGTCTCCAGAGAGAGAGATTCCATGACTTCCCTGGGCAGCCTGTTCCAGTGTTCTGCCACTCTCAGCGTAAAGTTCTTCCTCATGTTGAGATCAAACTTCTGTGTTTTAGTTTATGGTCATTGCTTCTCATCCTGTCATTGGGCACTACTGTAGAGAGTCTGGCACCATCCTCCTGACAACTACATTTGAGGTTATTTATATGCATTAATGGGATCCCCTCTCGTTCTTTTCTCGTCTGGACTAAACAGGCCCAGCTCTTGCAGTCTCTCTTCATAAGAGAGATGCTCCAGACCCCAGATCATCTCTGTGACCTCTGCTGGGCCCTTTCCAGTAGCTCCTGGTCTTTCTTGTACTGAGGATCCCAGAACTAGACACAGTAGTCCAGGTACTAGGGCCAAGTCACTCCTCCACTTAGATGGAAGTCTTCTTCCTGGTGTGTGGCCACTGATATAAACTTGTGTCACTCTTTTTATAATCCAACTACGTGGAAAACACTTCTGATTTCCAGTCCAGACCACTTTAATTAACTAGTTAAATGTTAATCAAGTTAATTTTACTGATGCAGCAAAGCATATGTGATCATGTCAGCAGCCACACTGCTTTCAGAGGCAGTCTGAGCCATGCGGCACCCACCTAGTCCATTTCTCTGGACTAACCTGCTCATTTTGCAGGAGTCAGCAGGAGATGCATTCTGTGATAAAGGTGATCACAGTGGTTGTGGCTACAGGTGCTTGCAGTGGCCCCTGTGGTGCAGAGGTCAGGTCAGTAGAACTGTTGTGTACCCCATTTAACAGAGAACATAGGTGAGACTAGAAGTGAAAGTGAGATTCTTTGCTACTGATGTGCTACTGAATGCTTNCATGCGGCACCCACCTAGTCCATTTCTCTGGACTAACCTGCTCATTTTGCAGGAGTCAGCAGGAGATGCCTTCTGTGATAAAGGTGATCACAGTGGTTGTGGCTACAGGTGCTTGCAGTGGCCCCTGTGGTGCAGAGGTCAGGTCGGTAGAACTGTTGTGTACCCCATTTAACAGAGAACATAGGTGAGACTAGAAGTGAAAGTGAGATTCTTTGCTACTGATGTGCTACTGAATGCTCAGTGGATAAAATACTTTTATTTTGAATACTCCAATATTCTTGCTTTTATGTGCTATCTACACATAATTTGTTTTCTCTGTGGTTATCTATAATTGATGATGAAGGTAGCTTTGAAAATGAGATAATACTTACTAAACTAAACCTGAATTCAGTTATCACTTGGTAATATTTCTTAGCACAAATCTGGGTGCAATGCAGGACTGGTAATATTTAGTCCAAGTCCTACTTCGATTTTTTTCTTAAAAGTACTTGAATGTCTCCCTGTCATCATCACTGAATGAAGACTGAACTATGGAGTTTCTTTCTTTATTTGTGGAAAAATGAATGGATTTGGACAACATGTGTAGAAAAAAAGCAATGAGTTTTCCAATCAATATTTCACTATATAATATTGTCAGGTCCTATTTACTTCCTTTTCTAACCCTGGGATATCTGATCATGCAAACCATTGGCTTTTAAAAGCCAATATACTATCATAACAAGCAAGAGACTCAATTTAATTAGCAGCTGATGCCTTCTCAATGTGATCTTCAAAAATGGGAACAATGGTGAAGGGGAAGGGAAAAATTCCATGAAAATTTGGGTTTGAAATTTTGTTAACATATACACCACCTAAAGAGACAATGCTAGGAAATAATTGGAGAATTTGAATAAAAAGCTGAATATAGTCACTGCTATAAAACAGATTATTTCAGAAAGTATATCCAAATACTTACAACTTGACACTAGCAATCACTGTGGTTTATTCGTTCTCTCTTTGACCATAAAACTTATGGCCTGTACTTTTTGTTGTTCTGATGGTTCCATAAGCTCTTCCCTGGAAACCTGTAGGAGCTTGTTGCTTATTTTCCTTATTTTTGTGACCACTGGACCATCACACGTATGATACAGCAGAGAACAGAATCCACCACCCAACTTAACTTGATGCTCTGCACATGTCACATCAGAGCTACAATAGGGACAAAGGAAAGGGAGAAAGGATTTAAGGAAGATTACATATATTCTGAGATAAACTGAATCACTCAGAGACCACAAAAATAGTTTTCTTTGGCTATACATAGTGGATTATAAAGCTGAATCAAAGGTAGCGAAGAAAAATACCCTCACTAAATTGGATTATACGAGAAAGAGTTGGACTTGAAAGAGATAAATTTTGGAGATAGATGATGTCCCGTAGATTTGCAGTATTAGTTTCCTGAAGAAAACTGTTCAATTGTTTGATATTAACAGTAGAAGAGTTACTTGCACTGACAATTTCCAGTGTAAGGGAAGCCAAATATACTGAAAGAAAGGTAAAATGAACTGTCACAAACCAAAGAATGCAACTGTTTGTCAGTCAACACAGTGTGTTTGAGGAAAGAAAGAACAATCAGATAAAGAAGTGAAAAGAGCATCCTTGCCTCTACCTCCAGGTAAACCTAAAGTCATTTCATAGGGCAAAAACCTATTCCTAGGAGCAGTTGAGGCAGAGTGGGTCAGGACATTAGAAGCAGCTCAATGCATGCTCTGCAATAACTGATTTTCTAGTTTGGATGTATTTTATTTTCTATTGTAGTCTACAAAATTCAGTGCGTGACACAGAAACTGTACTTTGAAATAGCATAGAAGATTAAAAATCAAGTTCACCTATATTCCTGAATTAGCCTCAGACTCACTCTACGACCTTGGAATTCTGTTCCCTCACTGCAATTCTTGCTGCATTTTCTTCTAGTTTTGTTTGGGTGGTTTTTTGTGGGATTGTGATGATGTGATTCTGCTTGTTAATTGATAATTCACATGTCCGTTCTTTATCTAGATGGCTTTTAAAATTTCTAGACTTGTCTCAAGGAGGTCCTTATTTGCATCCTTTCCTAATAACGGCATGTCTGATAATTCAGATCAGCTGCCTTTGAAAGCTAATACAGGACCATAAAGAGCAGGAAGCTCAATGAATTAGCAGGTGCTATAATCTGTCAGATCTCAAACATTAAATCAAACATATTTGACACCAGTCATATTCACACCAATCATATTCCACAAAGGTTAATTCTAAATCCATTTTTTCTGCAAAGGATTAGCAGATCACCCAGAGGGAGTCAGTGTTCTGGTAGTCTGAACAAACTGTCCTTAACAGTCAGCACAGACACACTCATTCTGACAAGGCTTGGCAATAGAAACATTAAACTGTGGATACAGATACTTCTGATCAACAGTTTTAAATCCACTGCCCAGTTTCTAAGACCAGCTGTAGAGGAGATGGTTCATTATATATTTTCACAGAAAACAAGCTTTTAATTTTCTTTCTCTTCACATGTGAAGAGTCACATGTGTGTCATCAGGGACTTTTTTCCCTTCTTTTTTTTTTCCCAAAAGAAAATTTCTTTCCACAAGGATTTTAAAATTTAATACATTAAAAGGAAAAAGACAACTTTAGGATTCATTTGCAGTGAACAATTTTTAAACATAAATTTTCCTATATAGCACTCTCCATATATATCACTGTATCTGTAATTCATTCTTGGCAACAAATATTTTTTGTTAAATGTAGAAAATATGCCTTTCTTGTAATTACATAAGTACACTTTCTTCCAGGTTCAGTGGAATCAATTACACAAATAATTTTTAAAAACCTTATCTTGGTGCATCTTTCCTTGGTGATTGGCTGACAGAAGAGAAAAGATCATCTTACAAGTTGGATACACAGCATATATTTAACATACTATGAAACTTATAGAAATATGTGATTTCTCTGGAAAGAAATCTAAATTCAGAGTTCATCTGGTTTGGTACAGATTGCAGACTCTTACAAAAGAAACTCCAGGTCTCATACTATAAGTGTTACTTAACTTGCTATAATATATGTCTGGTTTATGATATGACAACTTTTTCATATCATATTGCAGATTATGTTTCCTTATTAGCCTTTTGAATCATACTTTGACCAGATGCTGCATGATTGCTCCATTCTATGCATGTCCTTATGATCAGTGACAGATGGTCATGCTCTGACTTTATCTGAAAAAATCACTTTTCTTGAAGCAGTGTGTGAAGAAATCATAAATAATGCGATTTTATTAGCATAGGAATTCACACATTTGGGAGAATTACTACCATCTGTGTGCATTAGTGCAGCATCATGCCTTGTAGATCAGATCTGATTCATGCCCTGCCAAGTTTGAATAGAAATTGAATTGCTCAGTATTTTTCTCCATAAGATCATGCAGACAGGCCTCTGTAGGTCCATCCAATTTCTGATACCAATTGCTGAATACCAGAAATATGGTATTGTCAACATTTTCATAGATGATTACATGCCAGAGGACTCTGATAATGATGGTATATAAATAAATACAGTAATTTTATTACATGCTATATTCTCCATGTGGATGAGGAGAGGATTTGCCTGGAAGTTGAGCACCCCAAACCAGATCATGTTTCCTTTGACTCACCCATCAGGTCTAGAGAAAACCATTGTAGAAAACTTTAGCAGACATACTCTCCTCATACCATCAATGGAAAATCAAAGGCTCCACATGACAACATATCTTTTAAAGACTTGGACATAGTTTTAGGTGTGTGTATATTTAAGCTCTGATTAGTTCCTACAACATGGATGCCATGCAGGATTCAAACAGTTGTTTTTTAGAGTTCAAACCCATTCAGCTCCCCTCCTCAGCATTCTGCTATTACTCTTGAATCTCTGACCACAAAACAAAGCAGCTCTGTAAATAGACAGTATTTTACAAACATCGCAAGCAGGTTCATTTGTGTCCCTCAGAAAGCCACAGGATGTCGCTGTGGGTCACTATCAATCACACACAGGACACGTTCTCAAGAGAAGGCTGAAAAGACTTTAATAAAAACATCTGACTCCATATATATAGTATTTACACAAGGACCAGGGATTGGAGGACAAGCTGGACCTCTCTCCCATCACACTGGTCAAGACAAATGTCAATCAGTCACTTTCCACTCCCAGGAGAAGGAATTTCCAGCGACCTTGTCTTAGCATAAACAACTTTAATAATAGCATCTATTTGTGAGAAAGTGAACTAAGAACTACCAAACATCGAGTTAGAAAGTCCACTAGAAAACCTGAAAGAATCAGGGCGACAACAGGACCTGCACTATGAGGGATACTTTTCATGTTATTTACAGAGATACCTCAGTAGGTTTCAGATTCCAGTGAGCCTTTGGTACCTTCCATTGCAGGGAGCTTATTAAAACTGAAATAGAGTAATTAGGCATTAAATTTGGTTGAAGATTGTTTGGCTGTTACCAGCTTCACTATTTGTGTCAAACCAATTTCTCCCATCCTCTTTTAAAGTAAAATTATTGGCAGTTTTGATTTAAAAGGACAAGTATTTAAAGCTATTAAAGACCCAGTCACTGCTCGGAACTTAATTTAACATTTTCAGCCTATGGAACTGTCTTAAATGAATGGCAACATGGTCCCTCATAGACTTAACACTAAAAGTCACTTGCAGTTTGACTAGAAAATGGATTTCTGAACTGTGATTGCACTTTTCTTGTCATTTACCTTTACACAAAATTGCCATCTAAGTTGTTGAAAATAATAACAGAAATACATTCTAATGCAAAGTATTAATCTATCAATTCTATATCCCATTTTTCTTCTGTGTTCTAAGTGCTGGTAACAGCTCTCACATATTGTGTTGTGTTCTAGTCTTCTGACTTCAAAACTCAAATCATCCAGATATTTGCCAGTACTTTCTGCAGATGTCTCAAAAAGGAATGAAAGGCAAAGCTGTCTGAACTCAGTCTGATAAGATCATTTTCATCTGAATGAACACTTGCTATTGAGTAAGTCTATCACTTACAAGTCTCTTAGCCAGCACTCCCTGGTATCACTGGAGTATGTGTTCAGCTTGAATATTGATACAACAGCTGCAGGCATTTGTTTATATTTCATGAAAGCTGCTGTCATTAGATCTTCAAGAGATTGAGATAATATTTCTCTGTCTTTTTTGTCTTAGCATAGAGTACAACAATTTTGTGGTGCCTTTTGCATGAATCTTCATACAAAATATACACAATATGTTTGAGTCATTACGGGAATATACAAAAATATACAAATAGGCAACACATTTTGAAGTACCTAATATAAGGTGATAATTTTCTATTTTCTAATGCATGCTTCAGAAATTATGAGAAAGTTATCTACTATATAATTGAAGTTATGCAGATCTTTGAGCAGTAATTTACAGAACTTTCTTTTGACTTATGTATCAGTCCTAGATGAAGTACTGTGTAATAGGGTAATTTTTGCTGCAGGAGACTGTTCAGTATTATGTATACAAATTAAACACTTGATGAAGAATTTGCTATATTAAATATGCAAATTAAACTTCAGGAAGACATGTAACTGAATTAGCACTGAGAAGTCCTTGGTATTCCGTAACTTACTTTGAGATTGCTTCAGAGAAAAGCCATGAAAACTTCTGCCCAAGAGAACAAAAGTCTTTAGATAAAGTTTGATGAGAAAAGTACTAATTATAGTCACCAAACTAGGGTAAAGTGGAATAGGAAACTTACTCTGCTTTGGTACTATTGATTATGGCCTCCTAGAATGCTTCATTATCAGCCAACTATGCATTGCTTATAAATGCATTAGAGTTTTGGGAGAAATCAGTCATTGTTAAAATTGGCAGATTAGTCCCTAAGGATAGAATGTGCAGAGCCTTGATGTGTGTGGTCCCTCAGTAACATCCCTCTTGTACTTCTACTACTTTGCAGATCATTTTTTTACAAACTATAAAGTATCTTATTGATTGAGCTCTGAAAGTTGTAAATGTGATTTATGAGTTATATTTGATTAAAAGTGTGGCTGCTCTGGGGGACACGGGGATTTCTTCCCCCCAGTCCAACACTAGGTAAATCATTTAAATCCATTACTTCAGAGAGTGTGCCCTTTAAAAAGACTTGTAAAAATGGAAAGCTGCATTGGAAAACCATAGAGGAGAGCTTTATTTTAACCAGAGTGCCAGGTGAAAAAAGATGCATGAGCATGGGATAACTAAAACACTGCAAACATTATTCACTAGCAGGTAAAGTAATGCAGTTTTTCCAGCAATTCTGTAAGTACAGCAGTTTGAAGATAAAGTAAAACTTGACAGCAGGGTAAGTAGCTAAGTTGTCACTATTGCCAGTGTCCTTTTAATTAGACTTTCATTTGATGTGCCGTACTATGTATCCTGACAGGAAGGAAACTTTATCTTCTAAAAAAAATGGGACTAGACTATCTTTTAACCAGACAGCACATTTTCCTAGCTTTTTAGAGGTAAGTATTTGTCTTTCAGATTGTTTACATATGAAAGAAGAGGTCTTTTTACAGACTTTGGAATTGCAGTGTTTTTAAGTTAAAACGAAGGGAACATGGAGTGAAGATATGTGATGTGTGTTGGTGTCTCTTCTACTAATTAAGATTAGGTGTTTTGTGAGTGCCCACATGACTTATCTCTTGTGGCTGATATCCAGTGAGGCTGTAGTCTGTAAGTTTAGAAGAAAAATGTCTCTCTCTTTATCTTCAGCCTATAAAATTGGCTAGAAGACTGTGCTTGCTCTACCAATTGATCAAACTAACCTTGCAATGTACTGCAACTTCTTTTTTATATTAATCACTTTCCTAATAAGATTTATTTAGCAAGAAGAATATTTCAAGTCTTTGCATTTCAAGGTGTGAAGGACTCAGGAAATTAATAATTAATGAGGGTTGAAAAAGCATATTTTAAAAATGATTGGATTGCTTTTCCCCAGTATGCAAGAACTTTCATCTTTTTAATGTAACAATTATATTAGCTGCATCTTTCTTTGACACAAGATGTCAACAGCTGTACTGATGTAGCAAACAGTTACAGAAACCATATGATGAAATTTTTAAGCATGTGACAAATTATTGATGAACCTTTAGGCATATATTCCTATACAGTCCATGAACATCCTGTCACCAAATCAGTGACAGCTTTACATACTTAGTTCAAACAGTGCAAAAATTAAGTGCTCCTTTCTTTTGGATCAAGCACATAATTTGTCATAAAAATACTTAGCCTGAATGGCTGGATGGATAATATTTAGTCAAACAGTAGCGTTAAGTTTCAGGTAACACTTTCTTACTTTGCTTAGATCCACAGACTTTCTACTATGACAAAATTTACCTTGAAAGAATTGCATCACTCTTAAGCATGTTCTTTGGTTTTCCTCAGAAAGCTCCGCATTTGAAGCAGGCTCTTGTAAAAAGTTGTACTGAGCTTTTTCAACAGAGGACTCTAGAAAATAGCAACAAATATATTTTAAAATACTTCAGTTCAGATTTGTTCATCTATAAAACATATGCCTCCTTATGTTAGGTAGAAACCCATGGTAGCACAATACCACACAATACAAGCTGTGGTAACTCACTTTTAGGCATGACTGTATATAAATATTGACCATATGTGGGTACTCGATTTAACCCTTCTGTGCAAAGGTGTAATTGTGAAAGCAAGCTGTAGAGGCTGGGTGATTTTCTTCTCTTTGCAGCTCAAACCTACCAGCAGCTTTAACTAATGTTGTCAAAATTCTCATTGTAGTTTCAAAAAAGCAGTGAAGTCCCACAGAGTTACTTTCTGAGGCTTGAATATCCTCTGCTTTTCTGATATTTAGGATTGTATTTGTGATATTAAGTCTTCAGTAATGCAAACAGAAGCCTGTAAGCCTGCTACCTGAATTTAAAAATTACTTGCCTGAAACTCTGGAGGGCCTTCAATTTGATTCATGATTAAATAGCTTAATTTTGATAGTTTGGTACGAGGCTTGCAGCTACAGACACTGGTTATTTTTTCTCATAGTCTCATGATAATTAGAATTAGTGATGCATTTTATGTTAGTTCTTTTTACCAGATTTCAAGACAATAGACAATGGCTTGAGTTTTATTAAAAACTCAAATGGCTTGATTTATTAACAAATCAATGGCTTGGATTTTTATAACAATGGCTTGAGTTTTCCAATGTTTTCTGCTCCTCGAATATATGAAAAATATCACTCAGTGATAACTTACATATATTTTACTCCTACTGCTCATGCTGTGCCAAAAGATGGGTTTCAATTAATTAAGAATGTACATTGTGTTTTCCTGTAGCCATCACACCTCTGCATAGCTACACAGGTACTTTATTCACTGTACTGCACTTTAAGCCATCTGTAGTCAGGCCACTGTCTTACCTGCTAGTAAAAATATGCAGTAATTGATGTCCTCAGTTGTGCTCTTCCTATTTCATTGCATCACCAAAACTGCAGTCTCAGTTGTTCTGGAGCCTCTGTATTCAGTGGTTCTGACTTCACACAGCACTGTGCAGAGCCAATTTTCTGAATGGATCAGTGCCCATCCAAAAGGGACAGCAGACAGTACAGTTCTTTTCTTCTCCTCTTCATTGTCTCTTGTGCAGGCATTGCAATTCTGGGAAGTAAAACAATTTCAAAATCCATAGAACTGAGGAGTTTTATGAAGTAATGGTTGTAATACCCTCTTGCATGTTTGCTTGCTTGCCTGCTTGGACACCTTTGTCATTGCTTGCCACTGGCAGAAAGGATTCATCAGCTGTGCTTGTACCCTAGAGGTGTACAAAAGAAAAGGAAATATTTTTTATAAGATTATTAAGATGCTAAAGGAATTTAGGAAATATGAATGTGTTCAGTCTTAAACCACCACAGGGTTATTTTTCATGGGCATTGCAACTCAAAAAAAGTGTGAGTACTAGTAGCTATTTATCTGTCTGTCTCTTTTCAAATCTGAACACATAGAAACTGTAAATGTAATTTAGCTATAAGTGCGGGACACTGAATACTACTCCAGAAGATGTTAGACTTTGATTGTTAAGATTTAGACCAGAGTCTTCAGTGATTGAAATTATTTTTCTGCTGAACAACCTGAGGTAAGGCAGTTGTGAGACAACTGCACAGGAAACTGTAGAAACAGAATTGGAGACATGTTCAAATCGAGATTAAAAAACCAAGCTCAAACACTGCAAGTATTAATATTAATCTAAATTATTATTCCTTATGTAAAAATTATTTGTTTGACAATATTATATACAGCATGTGTCTATGCAGTCCGTTGGAGATACAGTCAAACTTGTACCATGGAGACAGCTGAGTGTGAATCTGGTTTTGCACCAAAGCATCATCTGTAGTGATGTCATGCTGGCCATGGGCTTTGCTGAAAACATACTTTGCAAAGAACTTAATTTTGTTAGAATTGAATACCATCAGTGCAGTATAAAAAATCACTTTATAATTGTCAGTAAACCCTTTTCTAGTAGCCTTTCCTTGGGAGCACTACAAACAAGCAGCAAACCAGGGTATAAAAGTGTCTGGGACTGAACTGACATGTGGAGACCAAAAAGACACGGGGGCACTGCTAGTGCAGATCTGTCCTTACCACGAGACAGCGAGGGACCAGCTCCCTGCCCATGGAGGGGGAGATGGGACAGCCTGAGAGAGGAGCCAGGCAGATCAGGGTAAACGTTCCTCACAGAAAGCCCTGGCCCCTTGGCAGCAGTACTGGTGGTGGTGTCTGGGCAATAAAGTTTGGAAAGGTGGGACAGGTCAGGGCAGCATTCTCAGCCAGACAAAGTCCCAAAGCTCTCTGTTCCTCAGTGGCCACCGCCTTTAGCTGTCACAAAAACAGAGAGGGAATACCCAGCTCTGACTGAGCCAAGTTTCTGTGACAGATGGCTGCAGGCAGCCACTCCCCACCTCCCACTCTGGGGGATTCTCCACAGCCAGGTAAGAGTGGAGCCGCCTTTAGCACTGAGGGACAGGATGGGCTTTTTGAGAGTCAGCAGGCTTTAACCTGTCCTATGGAGAGTTAAAGTCAAAGGTAAAACCAAAACTGAGTTCTTATTGTTATCCAGACAGTAGTGTGTTGTGCTTGAGTGTGTTGTGTTGGGCCATTGCTGAAGGTGCAGTTTTCCTGACTGCCCTAATGTGCAGGATTGACTGCACTTTACGAGTGTAAACAAGTGAGCAGGAACACTGCTTTTCCACTATATAAGGAAGGTTATTCTTCTTTAAGAGGATAATTTGGCAATTTTCTGTTGGTTCATGATGCTGAAATGGTGAATTCACATGTGAGTGTTAATTGTTATATTTCATTGGATTTTGTTTAGCCCGGGTCTGCATCTATTTCACGTTGGCATTATTTGGATTCCTTTAACAGTAACAATAATAAACCAGGAAATTTTATAATGAGCCCTCATTTCATTGAGGCTGCAACATCAGCCTGAGGCAAAAACAACAGAATTTTTTTTATTATTACTTTAATCTAACACTCAAGAGAAGCAAAGATGCAGAAAAACAAGATTTTTTTTGTCCTCAGATGCACTTTAAAGACTTGAGATGTACAGAAGGATTAAAAGAAAGTTGTGAACATACTTGAGGGTCATGCAATGGACAACTCTTACATTTCTGATAAAAAATGAAGCTTTTAATTTATGGAAAAAAGCAAAAGGGGTTAACATAGGGTTAACATATCATCAATTTAAAAAACAAAATTCGTAAGCATTATCTTACCTTTAAAATCACCTTCCCCAGTTGCACTGCCCTGTGCTTTTGTTGTTGCTCTAGCCTAAGCTGCCAAATACAGCAGGCTTACATTTTCTCATGGTGATGCAGCTGCTGCTGGGAAATTTTGACTTATTATCTGTGCCTATCTTCACTCAATAGTGAAGCCCAAACAAAACTGAAGTCTTTCAACCCCTGTGGATCACTGTTCTCTTTCCAGTGGTTGTGTCAGTTTTCCCTCGATGGACATAGGCCATTTTTCATAAAGTTTCTGTGACATTTCACCTTAAAAAGATGCCAAAGTTAGCCAGCAGTGTGTGACTTCATAAAGGAATCTGTCCTCTCACCAGCATTTCCAATTTGCTTTCAGGTAAGAAGAACACAGACTGTATTATTGCATATTTGAAGAAAATTTTCTCTGTGTCTATACTGGTACATTTTAGAGTATATTCTGAACAGGTGGAAATAGATGGTTGAAGAATAAAATACAAGTCCATCACTAATGAAGGGATCTCTGGTGTAAGATGTGGGTATATCAGGTTATACCATCATACAGATGAAAGATTTGCTGATTCTGCCAAAAATTGTAGCTGACTATTTTAGGACCCAGGCCCATCAAATGAACCTTGGACATAGGTTAATTTTTTCACTTGAATCCTTCTGGGAATATGATACAGTAATCTTTTTAGATGTCCTCTCACTAAGTGCCCCATTTTTATGACGCAAAACTTGGTGCACTTTTGCTTTGGTCACTTTGTGGATAATTTCTTTGACAGAGTTTCTATTAAAAGAAATTTTTGCAGTAGAACAGCAACCGTAGAAGATTTCCACTCAAGGAGGAAACTGCCTCTTATCTCCCAGTAAATGATGTATCATGAAATATCATAAAAACTCTGCAGAAAAAAAACTTCCCCAACTGTCGCTGTGGGTCACTCACAAGGACACACACGACACACATTCTCAAGAGAAGGTTAAAAAAGGAATTTTATTTTTTTGACTTTATATTATATAGCATTTTAACACGGACTAGGGATTGGAGGAGAAGNGTTATATTATATAGCATTTTTACACAGACTAGCGATTGGAGGAGAAGATGGACACTTATCTCATTGGTTAAGGTAATTGTTCATCAGTTGTTTTTTACTCTCAAGAGAAGGAATTTCTCGCAACTTTGTCTTAACATAAACAAGCTTCTAATTATAGCATCTATTTGTGAGAAATGAATTAGGAACTACCAAACATTGAGCTAGAAAGTGCATCAGGGAAACTTGAAAGAATCAGGGCGACACCCAACTGCTGTTAATATGTAGAAAAGTCTCTCACTTGAACAAGAGAAAAATAATATCATACAGAGTGCATCTCAAAACCTACTGGTTTTCATAAGGCACTTCAGTGTTTGCCATCACTTGCATATATTTCATACATAAATTGCCATATTGTTGTCATTATTTATGTATTTGGCCTATGATTTACCCATGAACACTTATAAAGTGATATGTATGAAACATCTATTGAATATGTCCTTTAAAAGAATGGCAAAATGCCAGAGCCAGTTTCTGTCTTTTGCTTTTCCATATTGTTCTATTCTATTTCCACTTGTTCTTAGTCTTCTGTGTCATCAGTCCTGCCTCATAATAAAATTTTTATTTATTTGATGGGGTAATTTTTTTTTTATTTATTACAGTGATGAACGCTTTAGAAAAGTAGAGTTTGTCAATATAATTTCTACTGCTTGTGTACTTAGGTGCTAGGTTCCATTTCAGGGGATCTGCCAATAATTTGAAGAGAGTACTGATGCAAAAATATAAACTCTTCTTCAGAAAGAAATGCAGGTTTTTTTCTGTTGATGGGAATCTATCTGTTTGCAACCAGTTAATTTTGCTGACACAATGCAGCCTAATTCAACTGTCACACAAGTTGACCGAACATCTAGGTCAAAAAAAGAAGACAACTTTAAAAGAAAATCTATTAAGAGTTTTAAGTGTACGTTTAATAGCTTTTGGCAGTGTCTGTCTGCAAGCCAAACAGCTAATTCCAATCCTAACTGCTACTTCTCTGCCACAGCTGTATACATATATGTGAGAAATCTGGGCTTCACTTTTCATTAAAAAATTGGTGTACTTAGTAGATTTCTTTAAAAATTGAGAGAAAAGAAAATGTGATAATATTTAGGAAACAGATCATTCCTAAAATTTATTTAACCTTTGCAATGGCAGGCTGTTTTTCAGGATTGAAGTTTCATGTAGCAAAACTAAAAGTTCCCTGCTTCTTCTCCTTGAATGAGCTGAGCACTTTTAACAGATGCACCATCAACACTAGCATCCTAATCAATCACTGACAGTAACATTTAAAGCATTTATCTCTAGCACATGGCAAATCTGCCTCCAAGCCAACTGATGTGTTTAAAATTATTCATAGTACAACTTGTTATGGTGTGATACTGACACTGAATCACAAATTAGATATCATCACCAAATCTTTTTATTTTTATGTAGATCATTGAAAGCTCACAATCTCACAGTGATATCCCCAGTGCCACATTTTACATGGGTAATTGCTGTGCATAAGCACCCTGAGACTGGGCAGCTCCTGGTGCTGGGAGTGTGGGGTAACCAGAGTTCTACCTCCCTGCCTCATGTACAACATGGAAATGTCAGTTGTCTGGACATCCCTCAACAATTCTCACTCAAGTGATAAATGTTGAATTAGATGGATCCTTAAACATCCCTTCCAAACCCAGCCATACTACAATTCTAAGTGTGGATGATGGTTACTACTTCTGAGAATTAAAAGTCAGTTGAGTCTAGCCAGACTTAATCTGCGAATGTTAATTTTCTTGTTTTCCTCCAGATCTCCACAGTTAAGTCCTAGCATTCTAGAAACACCTTTTGGACATGAGTCAGATTTTACATGGTTGAAATTTTCAGGGTTTTTTCATTTAACAAAGTGCTGAACAACTGAAACTGTACTTTTAGTAAATGTGAAAAAATGCCCCACTGATAAAATGATACAATATCTACCCCACCTCTATGTGTAAGGTAAAAGTAAGGAAATAGAACCACTCTTGTAAAAAAAATTATTATATCAAATTTTAATTTGCATCAATATTCAATGACATACCTGTCGAGGCTAAAGTGCCATACCAGCTGTCCCATAACTGTGACAGAAACTTTCTCACACAAGGTGATACTACTAAAATTAATTTGTAAAACACAGAATCCAGAAAAGTGTGGCAATTTATTCCTGTTGCTTTCTGTGATAGTACACTCACATAAATATAGTACCATTTTGATTATCTGAAATATAACCACTGTAAACCCCATCATATTTGAGAGTTTCGTTGGGGTTTTTTGTATGAAAAATTCTGATCAGGATCATTCCAAAATACCTTATGCATGAGAAAGTAAGAACTCTTAAAAAAATGAGTTTGGCAATGATAGCCATTGGATTACAATCAAATAAAATATAATTTAATGCAGAAAGCATTAGTTAAGTAAAAACAGGACACACAAACCTTAGAAGCTTCTGCTGAGTGTGTGTTAGGCATTATTATCATTATTCTTATTTGGGGCTAATGAAGCTAGCAAGGGTGTTCTGGTTCTTTAGAAGTCTGTGGTTTCCACATGCCTGCCCCAAGGAAATATTTATTTAATGGTTTGTATAAAATTTTAAATCTCCAAAGTTTTCTGTTTTCTAAAAGATTGAATGCTTATTTAGCATTTGGAAGCACGTAACTGTATGCATGAAGCAAACAGCATATTTTTAGATATTTTTCAAAGACTTGGTGAACCATAAGTCTACTGTCTAATTTTTCTCCTAATTTATCCTAATTTAGGATATTATTCTAATCCATGGTGGATAAAAGTTGATTCTGCAATGCTCTAATTTGTATGATTTAAATGAACATGTTTTACTGTGCACTGAAATGTACTGAAAGGAATCACCATTCATATGATTAGATCTTATTTGAGGGCACAGTAATGAGCAGTTGAAGAACAGGACCATTTTAAACTACTACATCTAATTCATAAATGAACATGATTGTAGTGTCAGCGTTTCCACTGTTTCTAAAATTGTAGCTCATTTGGAAAAAGATTTTCTTTCTGTCTTCTTAAAATTAACAAGTTCTTCTTGCTCTTTCTGTGTATGTCCTCTGGTATTCTTTTTCAGACAAGTTAGTTAAACTTCAGTTCTTTCATTAGATGACAGTATTTTTGAGAAGAATAAATGCAATTAATTGGGGCATGAATTAAATTTCATTTACAGATACAGAGGCGTGTCTGGATCAACATGAGGGTTTTGACCAGGAATTTCTCCCATGACCCCAGAATGCACATTCTGTGAAGAAATAATTGAGGCTTCAGGGCTTTTTGAGCTCTGACTGTAAATTTATGCTGGTAGAAACCAGTTTTGTAACAGATGATACCATCTTTTACTTCTTTTGACATTAGAAATGGTAGTTTGGTATCTTTTGCTATGCCTACATAATTTTTAGTCATCAAGACTTTTTTTTAGTTTGCAATTAACAACAGTAGAATCGGTTGCCTTCTCTCATTATCCTCAGCAAATCTGCTGAGATATAATCTGAAAGTTATAATGGGTTATTTGAGCTTTCAGATTCTGAAGATAAATAAGAATATCCAATGAACTATTCCACGGAATTTCATGATCATTCATTTCCCACAGGTTTGAGTTGTTTTGCCTTTTTAAAGACACTGTGTTCAGAGAGGAAAGAAGCCCTCAGCCTAACTGAAATCATTTGAGATTCTTCTGCTTGTATTCTTCACGTAGTGGAATTAAGCAGTAGGACTTTTTATTTGTAGGAAATTGAAGTTACTAGAAGTTACATCATGGTATGAGTCGCATGGCATCCGAGTAACAGCACCAAAGGGAAAAGGGGTGGATTTTGTGTAAATTGTCCATTTCCATTTAGTGCTGTGATGATGTTATTTTGCTTTTGTATGTGGAATTTTTGTCTTGCTTTGGTTAGTTTTGTTGATGTGAATGTAGGTTCTGTGATGAATGTGGATTTTTGCTGATAATTCTTATATATGTGATTCAAAGAGGTGATGGGTGGAATGTGTTGAGTTTGCACGGCCAGGTATCAGTAGCAGTGGGGTTATAGGGGTGGCTTCTGTGAGAATCTGCCAAAAGTTTCCTCCATGTCCAGCAGAGCCAGTGTTAGACCTGCTGTTGGGAAAGGGTGGCCAATTAGAAATTATGTTTGTGCCTCTGTGATAAGATATTTAAGAAGAAAAAAACAGTTGTTGCTAAGATGAAATTGTGGCCAGAGAAGAGTGGGGTGAGAACATGTGAGAGGAACAGCTCTGCAGACACCAAGGTCAGTGCAGGAGGGGCAGGAGATACTCCAGGTGCCAGAGCTGAGATTCCCCTGCAGCCCATGGGGCAGCCCATGGTGAGGCAGCTGTGCCCCTG